>JXCR01134253.1:9877-20027 GCA_002079205.1 Phalaenopsis hybrid cultivar | reverse complement strand
TAATTTCATGATGTTATATTTTTTCCTCTACTTTAAAATTAGTTTTATAGAGTATTCAAAGTATTTTACATGCATGAATATTTCGATCAATTATTCTCTAGCTCGATTGACTGAGCTTAATTAGTTTCAGGTCAGTAGGATTGGTTCAGTTATCTATGTTTGGTCAGCATTGTTAGTTGGTTGATCTAGTTCAACTATCAACCTTTGATAATAGATGTGGGACTTTTGAGCGTCTCCAATATTGCTGGAGATGCTAGGGATTGGGTCTTCCCTACTATCAGATTCTTCATGGCAGCTGGCTCGGATGCCTCTTTATCTCGTCATGATCAAATGGTTTTGACTTGGATTATTTGGTCATCTTTCATGGCTCAATAAACTTTGACCTTCTTGGTTTTAGCTTGGATGACTACATAAGATTGGATGAGTGGGCCTCACATTCTTCTGTCTCTGGGTCATCCCTCACTAAACCTTCTCCCCTAACCACTAGATTTCTTAGGATTAGTGCTAGCACATTTTTTTTGCACACCCCTGCATCCCCTANATTTCGATCAATTATTCTCTAGCTCGATTGACTGAGCTTAATTAGTTTCAGGTCAGTAGGATTGGTTCAGTTGTCTATGTTTGGTCAGCATTGTTAGTTGGTTGATCTAGTTCAACTATCAACCTTTGATAACAGATGTGGGACTTTTGAGCGTCTCCAATATTGTTGGAGATGCTAGGGATTGGGTCTTCCCTACTATCAGATTCTTCATGGCAGCTGGCTCGGATGCCTCTTTATCTCGTCATGATCAAATGGTTTTAACTTGGATTATTTGGTCATCTTTCATGGCTCAATAAACTTTGACCTTCTTAGTTTTAGCTTGGATGACTACATCAGATTGGATGAGTGGGCCTCACATTCTTCTGTCACTGGGTCATCCCTCACTAAACCTTCTCCCTTAACCACTAGATTTTTTAGGATTAGTGCTAGCACATTTTTTTTGTACACCCCTGCATCCCCTTTTTCTTCAGTTATGAAGAGCTTCCTTGTTCTTGGAATCATGTACAGAAGTTCTGGACTCCTCCTTGGTGGTTTACGAAAGGACATCAAGTAAAGGGGCTTACAGCTTTGCAAACGAAAAGGAGCAAACGAATTTCGAGAGGGGGAGGCTTGTCATTGGATGTTTTCTTTTATATTGGCTCCTGTATTTCGAAAAAAGAAGATAGGAGCAGCAAGTTTTTCATTCTTAGTAAAGGAAGGGGAGGGTTTTGAGGGCATGTGGTCTCGTGAATGGAAGTTGGTGTTCTCTTATTTTTATGAAAAGAGGAAGATTGGTTTTTGTTTGCTGGAGTCACCCAAAAATTATTGAGTTGAATCTTAATTTCTAGAAATTTAAAGAATCTAAGTAGGGTTTTGGAGGGAAATTTCCTTCCAAAAATGAGTTAGTCATTTCTTTTGGGGTTTATTTGAGTGTTAAATTTTTTATTTTGGGGCTTTTAATGTTCTTGAATTTTAATGCTATTTTTTTCAATTAAATTGAGTTATTTAGTAATTATTATTTCTTTTGATTAGTTTCCTTTTTATAATATTTTTTTAGTAGAAGTTTGAACTTAGACNGGCTTTTAATGTTCTTGAATTTTAATGCTATTTTTTTCAATTAAATTGAGTTATTTAGTAATTATTATTTCTGTTGATTAGTTTCCTTTTTATAATATTTTTTTAGTTGAAGTTTGAACTTAGATTTATCTTAAATTTTCTTCTTTTTTTTAATATTTATAATTTATGTTAGATTTTGGATTTATATTTCATTTTTTTAAATGAAATTTTAGTTTGAACATGATGTAAGATTTTATATTATTTTAATTTCAATTTTTTGAAATTTTTTTTTTTAGCTTTATATTTTGATTGACTTATGATTTTTTTTTTGTTAAATTAATTAAGTAAATTTAAAATAAATTTAATATAAGTTGTTTTAATTATTTTATGTTTTTTAAGTTTCTTTTATCTATTGTTTTAATTTAATTAAGAATTTATTTAAATTGATTAAGAATTTGTTGAAACTATGGGTGTAAACGAGCCGAACACGAGCGAGTCCGGGCTCAACCCACATTTGGCTCGTTTATATTTTGAGCTCAAAAAGTGTGTTCGTGTTCGGCTTGTTTGTTTAGCGAATCGAACCTGAGTCGTTCACAGACAAAGAGTCATTTTGACAACCCTAATAATGTAGTCATAAGATGTTAAAGATTGTGGTAATATTTAAAACGTCATTTGAATCTAATTTAATATATTTTATTCTATTTTCTTAATTAATACTTTAATTGATTATAAATCTTTGTAGCCATATAGTCAATTAAANTTTTTTTGTTAAATTAATTAAGTAAATTTAAAATAAATTTAATATAAGTTGTTTTAATTATTTTATGTTTTTTAAGTTTCTTTTATCTATTGTTTTAATTTAATTAAGAATTTATTTAAATTGATTAAGAATTTGTTGAAACTATGGGTGTAAACGANTATATATATATATATACATATGTATATATATATAGTAGTATTTCGAGTCAAAATGAGCCGAACACAAACAAACAAATATTTGTTCGTGTTGTTCGCCTCCGGCTCGTTAACTTAGCAAACGAGCCGAACACGAGCAGTTTTGTAGCCCTGGTTGAAGCTTTAATTAGGAATTTGTTTAGGTTTTTCAAGCTTTAGTTTTGTTTGTATTTAATTATAAATTTGTTAAATAGGTGGCTTTGTTTATGTTTAATTAGATTTGTTTAAGATTGCAAGGCAAGTTTTGGGATTTGTATTTAAATTTGATCTTTTTATTGATTTTGATTAAAATTTAAATTTTATATTATTTTTATTTAAGCTTTTAATTCCATATTTAACATGATTTCTTTTTTATCAATTAATTCTTTCATTTTTATTTCAATTTATATTTGAGCATGGTCTGGAACAAACTTCAAATATATGTGAGCTCATCTTGAACTAAATGCTTGAGTTAAAAGGAAGAGTTAGGCCTGATTAGGTTGATACCACAGGGTCTCTCCAAAGTTAATTAAGTCAAAGGGTAGCTCAAACCAACATAATCCATAAGGTGAACTAAGGATCTCTCCTAATTCATGTCTCCAGGCTCAATGGATCTCATAAAGGCATACTCAAAACCTTTATTGGTACTCGGCCTTTAATTTTAATAACTTAGCAAAGATCAACTCCATAATAAATTATGAGTTTAGGATTAAGGCTAAGCATATTTCAAATCAAAGAGAGTAAATATTTGGTTTATGTTTTAATTTTTGGGTCTCAACCATCCACAAGACCTCTATAGCAACCTCTAAGAAAATTTTAAAGCTAGATCCTAAGCTCTAAATGAGTAAGAGGTGAGAGAAGATTGACTTGAGGTCACCAGTTGTCTGATTAATTATTGGTTATCTCTATCAATAGCACGAGGCTATTTTTCATAGGCAAACCTGGTCTTCAATTAGACTTTGCTGACCAATATATATATTGGCTATGTAAGACATATGTTTGAAATCTTAAAAAAAAAGGAAGAAACTAACTAATGGAAGCTAAGGAATATTTTGAAGGCTTTAAAAGATACAATTTTTTTTTAATGATATTGTTGTAATGCTTTATCATCTCATTTAGATTGTTTTAAAATAAGACTTCTTTTGAATATACGAGCTCAGCTAACATTCACAATGTTGATACACTACAAACACTTTATCTTCATGTAAGAGTACTAATTTCTTAAAAATCGCCCCTTATAGAAAATGAAGTTATTATAATTCTTATAAAAAATTAAATATATTGTAAGGAGATGTCTCCCCTAATGGAAGTACAATGACATAGAACTCTTTGTAAGTTTATGCCTTATGAGATTTTTGGATGAATTTTCAGTTTCTTGAATGAGTAAAAACCTACAATTAAAATTAGTGCATATGCTTTGTATAATATTATGCATCTTTAGAGACTGGTGTTTGTTTTTAATATATTTATATTTTTTGAGGACTTTAAATCTTTTGAGATACACTTACTTTTTAAAGCTTGAAACATTCAAAAAATTTTTAATATACATATGCCTTCTAAGATTTTTAGTCTTCAATGATTCTTTGGCATACTTATACATTTTATGGCTTGTCGCATTTTGAGATTTTTTAGCATATGTGTAACTTATGATATTTAAAGTCTTTTGAGAGTTTTTTTAGTGCATTTGTACCTTGTAAGGCTTATAAAATTCTTAAGTTTTTTAAGCAAACTTATAATTTTGAAGGCTTATCGCCTTTTGAGATATTTTTTAGTTAAGACCCTTTCAACTAATTGCTCTCATGGACCCTATTTTGGAGGAGTCTATCCACTACTAACGTCCAATGGATGTTACCTTATGGGCATGCCTTCAATGACTATGAGTGGAGATTTTGTTTACCACTTATCTTCAATGGGCCTTTCTAATGAGGAACTGATTACCACTAACTTCTCATTAAGGTTAACTCATGGGTGTGCCTACTAGGGTTATGAGTGGAAACATTTCTGTCAGATGCCTTTAAGGGGTCTTTCTAGTGATGGCATTATCCACTATTATATTCAGATCAAGATTATTTGTTGTTTGATTGCTATAATAGTAATAATTGGCTATAACAATTACTAGTGGCAGTCGACAATGATTGATTGATGTTCACATACATTCTTTTTAAGGGTAATGTTTGAGTTGTCGACTCACTTTTTTCTTGTTCTCCTCCAAATAAAGAATACGAGTTTATTTTGAGAAATTTAATATGGATGTCAAAATAATACTTTAAACGGTCCATATTTAATCCCTTATCACAAGTAATTTTTTTAATATTTAAATGTCTTAATGATATCAAAATTAAATAATTTGTGCTTGTTGGATTTTTCTCATTAAGCCTTTCGATCTGACTATACATATCAGTTGTTTGATCTAAGTTTATTTGAACTCTAATTGAATCATTTTCAACGTTCGTCATGTCAAAACCATTATTGCTGCAATAACCTTATTGAAATCGGGCCCTAGATCCTAAATTTAATTTTAAATACTTCTCGCTTAAAATTCATCAAAATTTGTACCTCGTGGTAAGATTTCTGGACGACACATCAAAATTAAAAATATCTCTTTTGCTTTCGATTCAATCAATAAACAAAGTTAAAAAGCTTTTCAATGTCCATTTTAAATTGAATTTGAAAAAAAAAATGAAACGTGAAAACTAGAAAACCCAGATCTCCCCCTCCTAAAAAACATTTTTGTAAGTGCACATATTCATAATTTCTTTTGCTTTATAATGGAGAAATATGACGTCTTCATCTGCGGATTGCGAGGCAGTAGACNTCACTTTTTTCTTCTTCTCCTCCAAATTAAGAATACGAGTTTATTTTGAGAAATTTAATATGGATCTCAAAACACTACTTTAAACGGTCTATATTTATTCCCTTATCACAAGTAATTTTTTCAACATTTAAATATCTTAATGATATCAAAATTAAATAATTTATGCTCGTTTGATTTTTCCCATTAAGTCTTTCGATTTGACTCTAAACATATCAATTATTTGATCTAAGTTTATTTGAACTCTAATTGAATCATTTTCAGCTTCATTGAGTTCGTCGTATCAAAACCATTAGTGCTGCAATAACCTTATTGAAATCGGGCCCTAGGATCCTAAATTTAATTTAAAATATTTCTCGCTTAAAATTCATGAAAATTTGTACCTCGTGGTAAGATTTCTGGAAGACACATCAAAATTAAAAATCTCTCTTTTTCTTTTGATTCAGTCAATAAACAAAGTTAAAAAGCTTTTCAATGTCCATTTTAAATTGAATTTGAAAAAAAAAAAATGAAACGTGAAAACTAGAAAACCCAGATCTCCCCCTCCTATAAAACATTTTGTAAGTACATATTCATAATTTCTTTTGCTTTATAATGGAGAAATATTACGTCTTCATCTTCGGATTGCGAGGCAGTAGACTAACAGGCATGAAGAAACGCTGGACCACATATCCATATGGAACAGTTGACCAAACCCCTATTTACCATTAACAAATACGCCCCCTCACCTCTTTCCTCTCTTCACGTCCCAAAAAACTCAAAACCAAACACCATGTCTCCTTCCACCAAACCCCATCTTCCTCCCCACACAGCCCTCTCCCTCTCCCCATTCCTCACCACCCTCCTCCTCTCCCTCCTCCCTCCTTCCCACCCCTCTCCCATCCCCAACTGCTCCCCTTCCTCCTGCGGCAACTCCTCCCTCCAAATCCCTTACCCCTTCTGGCTACCCCACGACTCCCCAAACTCCCTTTCCTCCCACTGCGGCTACCCTGACCTCATGCTCGACTGCCACAACAACAACACNCAACTGCTCCCCTTCCTCCTGCGGCAACTCCTCCCTCCAAATCCCTTACCCCTTCTGGCTACCCCACGACTCTCCAAACTCCCTTTCCTCCCACTGCGGCTACCCCGACCTCATGCTCGACTGCCACAACAACAACATCATCCTCTCCCTACCCAACGCCGGCAACTACACCATCACATCCTTCAACATCTCCTCACACACCCTCACGCTCATCGACACCGACGCCATTGCCGATGCCACCTGCCCACATCCGCTCTACAACCTATCCATCTACTCCAATTTTTATGATTCCACTCTCACCTTCACTTCCGAAGACACCGAGCTCTTCTTCTATTACAACTGCTCTCAAACATCAGTTACGGGAGATGTTCCCTTGCGATGTAGTGATGGCGGAAAATCATCGTACGTGTTGACGCAAGATATGGTGTTCCCAGGTGCAGATTGCGCGGAGAATGTGGTGGCGCCGGTGATGCATGCGGCGGTGCTGTGGAGCAAGAGTTTCTTGAGTGGGGATGTGGTGGGAGTGATGAGGGAAGGATTTCAGCTGCATTGGAATGTGAGCGGCGATGATGATTGCCGGAGGTGTGAGGATTCCGGCGGGTTGTGCGGGCATGGACTGATGGGCTTCGTTTGCTTTTGTCAGAGTGGGATTAACGAGAAGCATTGCGGCGAAGGGAAGGCTACAGGTAATGTTGATTTTCTCTTTTCGATTTTTTTTGTTTTTTGTTGAAATTTAAGCTTTTAATTTCACCACGGTATAAATCTTTAAATTCTCAAAAAAAAATGTAAAATCACTTATCAGAATTTAATTGAATTTAAAATATATCGCTCCGGACTGTTTTATGAAGTTTGGTGTAGTGGTTGTGTGATGCTGCGATAGGCAACAATGATAATGGTCAGCTCTGACTTAAAATATCCATATCAAATCTTTATTTAAGATAGATATGGCGTAAAATATAATTTCATTCAAAAAAACGTAAAATTTAATTAAATTACCATATTTTTCTTCTTTTATTTTAGAATTAATTCAAATATTATAAATTATTAACATAAAAAATCAAGCCGAAAACTTCCACTCAAATTCTATACTTTACATTAAGTTGTTGCACCACCTGCTCGGCTTACGTAATCACATGACCCCACCGGTTGGTAAGAGTGTGGCCCGCTCGGAATTGTGCTCGCTCTCTGGAAGTTTTCCCGATTTTATACTTGTTTTAAGTTCACACGGCACTCGNCGGACTGTTTTATGAAGTTTGGTGTAGTGGTTGTGTGATGCTGCGATAGGCAACAATGATAATGGTCAGCTCCGACTTAAAATATCCATATCAAATCTTTATTTAAGATAGATATGGCGTAAAATATAATTCCATTCAAAAAAACGTAAAATTTAATTAATTTTACTATATTTTCTTCTTTTATCTTAGAATTAATTCAAATATTATGAATTAATAACATCAAAAATCAAGCCGAAAACTTCCACTCAAATTCTATTCTTTACATTAAGTTGTTGCACCACCTGCTCGGCTTACGTAATCACATGACCCCACCGGTTGGTAAGAGTGTGGCCCGCTCGGAATTGTGCTCGCCCTCTGGAAGTTTTCCCGATTTTATACTTGTTTTAAGTTCACACGGCACTCATCAGCCACCCACCTAATTTTAATCCTGCCCACACATTCCCACACGAACGGTCGAGATCGCGCAACAAAACTTGACCCCAAGTCCTTCGGTCTCCGACCCGCCAGAACGAAGGTATATCGTGCTTCTGTATATTAGCTAGCCACGTGTCATTATAAGCATTAGCGCACCAATCTCAGAGTGTATCTATGCTCTTTAGAGGTTTAAATTTTCTTTTTGCCGTGTTTAATGCCACCGTCCGATTTGCGAGTCCCTGAAGAAAATGCTTTGCCACGTGGACATTGAAAATTGGCTACTAAAGACTTCGACGACCCGGTCGTCCCTCTTCTCCTTATTATATTTCTGCATTCTCGTTGGAAAGATACGCCCCACAGGTGTTTGCCAAAATGCTTCAAGGACGGCGGTGGTGTCGATCCCCATTGTGCCTCCTCCTTCTCCACCCCCTTCTGCTTCTTCCCTCGGCTTCTGTTCCCAGCAATCCATACTTCCTTCACTGCTCTGAATATTTAAACTGCGGAAGCTTTAAGGACATCAACGTTACCTATCCCTTCCGCCTATCCGAAAGCCCGAATTATTGCGGATACCCTGGATACGAGCTTAACTGCAACCCGGATGACAAAGTCGCCCCGCTTACCATTACAATTGGAGGAGAGGATTATGCCGTACAGAACATCTATGATCAGGAGAGGATTGTCGTGGTCGTCGATTCAAACTTCATGAGAACTGAATGCCCTATGAGCTTTACCAACATTAGCATTAACACAACCCTTTTCAATTACACCAGTCGCGACCACAACCTCACAGTTTATGTAAATTGCAGTTTCCTGACGATTCCGCACGGCCTATTAGAAATCCCATGTCTGAATAAGCACAATTGGCCCAAACTGTCGTACTATAAACANAGGTGAACTAAGGAATAAGGATCTCTCCTAATTCAAGTCTCCAAGCTCAATGGATCTCATAAAGGCATACTCCAAAACCTTTATTGGTACTCGGCCTTTAATTTTAATAACTTAGCAAAGATCAACTCCATAATAAATTATGAGTTTAGGATTAAGGCTAAGCATATTTCAAATCAAAGAGAGTAAATATTTGGTTTATGTTTTAATTTTTGGGTCTCAACCATCCACTAGACCTCTATAGTAACCTCTAAGAAAATTTTAAGACTAGATCCTATGCTCTAAATGAGTAAGAGGTGAGAGAAGATTGACTTGAGGTCACCAGTTGTCAGTTTAATTCTTGGTTATTCTCTATCAATAGCATGAGAATATTCTTCATAGGCAAACCTGGTTTTCAATTAGACTTTGCTGACAAATATACATATTGGCTATGTAAGACATATGTTTGAAATCTAAAAAAAAAAAAAGGAAGAAACTATCTAATGGAAGCTAAGGAATATTATGAAGGCATTAAGAGATACAATTTTTTTTTTTTTTGATGATATTGTTTTAATGCTTTATCATCTCATTTAGATTGCTTTAAAATAAGACTTCTTTTAAAAATACGAGCTCAGCTAACATTCGCAATGTTGATACACTACAAACACTTTATTNAGATACATTTTTTTTTTTTTTGATGATATTGTTTTAATGCTTTATCATCTCATTTAGATTGCTTTAAAATAAAACTTCTTTTGAAAATACGAGCTCAGCTAACATTCGTAATGTTGATACACTACAAACACTTTATCTTCATGTAAGAGTATTGATTTCTTAAAAATTGCCCCTTATAGACGAAGTTATTATAATTCTTATTAAAAATTAAATAGNGTAAGAGTATTGATTTCTTAAAAATTGCCCCTTATAGACGAAGTTATTATAATTCTTATTAAAAATTAAATATATTGTAAGGAGATGTTTCCCCTAATGGAAGTACAATGACATAGAACTCTTTGTAAGTTTATGCCTTATGAGATTTTTGGATGAATATTCAATTTCTTGAACAAGTAAAAACCTACAATAAAAATTAGTGCATATTCTTTGTATAAGGAAATATTATGCATCTTTTGAGACTGGTGTCTTCTAAGGTTTTTAATATATTTATACTTTTTGAGGACTTTAGATCTTTTTAGATACACTTACTTCTTAAAGCTTGAAACATTCTAAAATTTTTTAATATACATATTCCTTCTAAGATTTATAGTTTTCAATGATTCTTTGGCATACTTATA
>JXCR01134251.1:113831-155303 GCA_002079205.1 Phalaenopsis hybrid cultivar | reverse complement strand
AAAAAGGGAACCAAACGCCACTTCTGCTTCTCCGAGGCATAGAAGCCACAAAAAATTCATAGACGTGGGGTCCCAAACAGGCTCTTAACTATGGTATAAATATTTTACAATGTGATTTTGGAGATAATCAAGTAAAGCTCACCAAATCACACAACATTTTTTTTATATAAGGGATCTTTCTCATCCTCACTTTTCTTCTAGCCTATTTTTCTTTAACTAGTTTCAAAGCCAGATATAAGCTGACGAGATGAATCCGATGGAAAATGTTTTACATGCTAAGATGCAAATAAAAAAATGCCTTCCTTAAAAAAAGCCTTGTCTACATCATTGGAATTAGAATTGAAATCTATGAAATAAGAGGATTAGGATAGCTTGGATAGATATGCATTAATAGTTGGACAGCTATCAATTAAAAACATTGCCTTCACATTAATATATGAGAATAACTTAAATAGTGATGATATCTATATTAGATAATAGAGCTACCAAAAACAAACAAGTTAATTTTTATGAAAATAATTATCTCAAAATGGCAAAAAGTGCCTCTATTGGAAAATATATCAACAAATTCAGTTTGATCACGTGTTAGTTAAGTTAATTCAACATTGCATATAGGGCAAGACTGAAACAGAAAGAGAGAGAGAGAGAGGGAGGGAGGGAGTAGTGAGAGAGATGTATATGGGTGGGGTTGAGGGAGACAACCATTGCCAAAGAGGAAGACATGCGAGAGGAGGGAGATTGAAAGTGAGAAAAATATAATTGATGGCTATAGTATAAGGTGCTAGGATGGATAGAAGAGTGGGCATAAAAATGGAAGAGGGAGGTCACGAAATGATTGGGAAAAAGAAATAAAAAAACAGAAAGCAGGGGCGATTCAAAGAAAGAGAGATAACATTGTGCGTAGATGAAATTTTTTAGGGAAAGCAAGCCACTAAAGTATTGGGAGTGGGCTTAAGTGTAAAGGATGTTGGCACTGGACACCAAGTAGAGAAAAAAAAACAAAAACAAAAACAAAAAACTTGGGATTTGGCTCAAGATAGCCATATGTAGACATAAGTTGACCAAAGGTGATTGCATGATGTGTGATTTATTGGTTTCCTATGATGTAAGCATGCATTTCATATGAGGATGGAACAATAACAGTACCGTATCAAGTTAGCTTCAAACCTAATCCGTGAAGCTAAAATATTTCCACCCACACTTCTGTTAAGTTATTTTGATGTGAAATAAAAATGACAATAACAATAATTAAAATAATATCATATATAGTTTGACTTGGATAATAAATTGTTCAAGCTTAACTAGTAGCTAATTAATCCAATGCCTATAAATTAAAATTTTATTTGGGTAAAGGATTAATTAAGCCAATTTAAGATTACGTTTCTTAATTGATGGTAAATTTGTGCTTTTAATCATTTATTTAATAAGGCAAAACTAAAAGGTCTGTTTCTAAAAAAAATGTTTTCTTAAACAACTTAATTAATCGCTTGATAATTAATCAAGGACCAGGATCCCAACTTCACTAAATATAATCCAAACATTACCATTTTCAAGATTAAAAAAACTAAATAAAGTCCTTTAAATGCCCTAGGACATCTCACAAAGGTTCATTTTTGTATTCTTGTTGGATTTTACACTAATCATTAACTAATCCCTATTCTAAGTGCACAAAGATAGGTTTAATATACAATAAAAAATTTTATTGTCAATCAATAAAAGATGATGGATGAAGCATGTTGCATGTTATGAGAAGATTAAATGAAATTTTGTTAAGTCTCAGAAGGAAGAACAAGCTCCTAAGTTTAAATTTGTCTCTCTTACACAATTATGTGAGCAAGCTAGGGAAGTCTTACTAGATTAATAAATCAAAGTACTTTGAAACACATTAGAATCATATTTTATTGTTTTAGACATTTGGAATTCCTCAAAAGCCTTTTGATGGTATGAGCCACACGGAAGAGACGAAGTTCAATATGAACGTGTAAATTCATTTGAGCTTGGTCAGCACTCTTTCGGTGCCTATGTATAATCTTGGGATCAAGTTTATTTTGAACTTGACAAACTGAACTTGATTGATCCTAATAGAATAGGAATATAGGAAGCTGCTTGTTAAGGCCCTTTATTTTCCTTATTATGATTTTAACAAGATCAAATCACATCATTCGAAACTTATATCTTTTTGATAATATCAGAAAACCTCTTGGACATTCAACTACATTAACAAAATTCAAGTTTAAAAGATCATTATGTACTTATGGCTTCTAATCCCTTAAGAAGAATACTCCTAGGATTTAGTTTATCATCCAGTCTATATCTTAAAGTAAAAACAAAAGAGTGAAGCAACTAATTAATCTCCCATGAATCTTCAAGCAAATTTAAAACTAGGGGGCATGAATTTAAAACTTTGGGAAGCTTAAGATAGCTTTTTCTTCCCTCTTATTTGTCTCCCTAGTTTGTTTTATCAAAATCACCCAAGAGCTAGCCCAAAAATACTTTTGATACTCAAGTAAACGCAATGCCTTTCTGGGCAAATATTCTCCCATGCTTCAAACTCTCAACATCCTTCTCGTGCCATCACATGCAAGTCATTTTAATAAGTTATCCCAGACTTCAAAAGCTAGTCCATTTAAGAGAACAGGACTTTTCTCACTTAAAAGCAACATCTTTCTTGTACATAGATTTTCTTGACATAATGTAAACTTAAATTCCTTGTTTCCAACTTTCATATATTCATAAAATTTAATGCCAAGCCCAAATAGTCCACAACATTTAAAATAACATTATTTCTCTAATGTGGGCATTATTTTCAAATGAAAATCAAAATTTAAAGTTTTATCTAAATGTTTAAGGCTTTAAGCTACTAAAGCTAAGATTTTGTAACATTAAAAAATTGAGTNTATCGCATTGCAACAGACATGAGGACAATTCAAATTAATACTGTAAGAGAAAGAATTTCTTTGCAGCAAGCTCAAGGCTTTGTGATGGCCTACATGCTCTGAGAACAAGAATCGCGATTTTTTTTTCTTTCACTGAAGAGTGAAGTATTGATCAGTTATATGGAGTGAGGATTACCAGATCTCTTGGATTAAAAATCCACTTCGCCCTGTGTGTGGACGTTTGGAAATCCGCCATCCCTAATCGAATCCTCCGCAATTTACGAGCACCCAATGAATGCCAGGAACTTCGACTCCAAAAAGCTATTAAGGTTTTAGAACTTCCAGAGGCAGAGCGACCCCATCGCACCAGGAAATACATACGACATAATTTTTGTGCACACTCAAATTTTGATTTTTATATTTATAATATTTTGTTGAATCAAGATTAATCTTATGAGGCATCCCAAATGATTGAAGGTAGGAACCAAGAGAGATAGAAAAGTAGAAATAAAATAAAAGAGCACACATAGATTTAACCCCTAAGATGAATACAGTATTACGGGGCACTCTGACCTATTTTATTTATTGTAACTGAGGTTACAAGAAACTGCAAAAGTGGGCCTAGATGATGGAGCCTAAGATACGAGAGCCTAAAGAGGCAAAAGTCGAAGGCCTAAAAGCCCCTGATATATGCTATAGTCCCCTTATTTATAGGATATAGAGGGGCGATTATAGTTCCTTGATGATTTCTAGAGATCTATTAAGGAGTTGTTAAGAGAGCCTCACATTGATAGTTGTGAGAATGCTTAGGTACTAGAGTTTATTTTGATCATTGACGTGAATGTATAATCCTTGTCAGCCTGGGTGGCCCTTTGGTTGTCAGATTGTCCTTTGCACGATCGATAGTTCTACGGTCAGTCGGCTTGCTATTGAACGACAGAAGGTTCTTCATCTGATCGGCACTTATAGCTTTTCATCAAAGTGATGATCTTCATTTCGCCTTTAAATTTGGATTGTTAGATTATCTCAAGATTTGTGTCAATCATTTTTTTGTACATATTAAGTTCTCCTTTTTTTTTGCTCCTTCATAGTGACAGCTACGATAAGGACAAAAAAACTCTAATGTGATAAATCAAATCTTAATAATCATAATTTAATGCAATGATTACACTCCCTAGATTTTCGTGCCCATGATTGATTTTTATAGGGTGTAGTGAATAATTCTCAGTATCTTGAGTCTGTTATTCTGTGCATTTACTCGGTTTTTGTGTTGTTCTTATGGACAAGGAATTTTATTCAAAGTTTAAGTTTGTTTATTGGGAAAAGAGTCGGTTGTCCTTGGAGTAAAGAAGCAATGTTGGCCAAAAGGTGAGCTAATAAAGAAGAAATGGGAGAAGAATTGGCTAAGAGGCAAAGCCCTCTGGACAAGTGGAGATGGAAGAGTCTTCATATTCAAGCTGGGATACTGCTAAGAAGGTTCAATCCAGCATTGGGGAGAAGTTGGGTAGTTTGGTGGCTAGTCCATCCATAAAGGCTTTTGTTGAGTTTCAAAGTCTACCGAAAAATACAAGTACTCCTCCATCAACTGATGTACCAGAATTTGGTGGGGTGATTGGCCGATCAGAGAGAATGGACCAGCTTATGACTTCTCATCATTGGATGTAGGATAGCTACTTGGTTCGAGGTAGATCAGATCCTATTTATGTGTTTTTTTTTTCTATCTTTTATTTAGATTTTTTATCCTTGCTTATCACTTTTTATATCTTGTAGAAGAAGACGTTTAAATAGGGGGTTTGCTAATGGTTGGCGATAGTCGAAATACGAGTGTAGTTGTGACTTCCGTGCTCCAAGCACTAGTCTGTAGTGAGGAGAATTTGGTCAACCTCCCGATCGATTGACATGCATCAATTATATGTATTTTCACCTCTATTTTATTCTGCATTTCACTTATTATTTTTATTGATTTATCATAGATTGAAACTCGAGAAAGGCTTTAGTTGATGTTGTGCAGGTTGCAGGTGTGGAAATTTTGGAACGAGACAAATCAACAAAAAAGTATCATAAAGAGGTGTGAACGCACCACCTGATCGAGAGCTATAGTGTGACCATGCTATTTATGGTGTGACCCCGCCATAATCCACAGACCTGCGATGTGACCATGCTAGATTCGGATATGACCATGCCGCTCTATTCTTTCTTAGAATGAAAATTTTTTGTGCTTCCTCATTAGGTTTTCTTCTTCTTTAGGTTGAAACATTTAAGGGGCTTTTTTCAGTTTCTTGTCTTGTAAGCTGTGAGAGAATATTATATAAGAAGAAGGGTTATTGTTGTTGTGAAGAAAACAAGTTATTGTAAGTTTAACATGCTTTTGTTTCATGCAATGAAATCCTACATAATTGTCTTTGCTATGGTTTTCTCGATGATGTGTGACTAATTTCTTCTTCGTTTCTCTATAATGTAGGGGTAGTGGATTTAATCATAATTTTCTGAATTTTTTTTCCTATAACATTTTTCCATATGTGTTCATGACCAATATTGTTGGTTAACCTACAAACTTCATTTACTTCTAGTCTGGTGAACTAGGATGTTAAAATATTTAGTGAAGTTATGACCTCTAACCGTAGCATAGTGAAAACAAAGGGTTAACTACAAAATCTTGAGCAGATCGAAATATTCCAGTGGGATTCAAGAATCTTTTCAGGGGATTGGAGTAGTGATGCAGAATGTCATGGGGATAAAGGGAGCCTCAAATTCATGTATTATAAGCTTCTTTTGACCTAGAAATAAGTATAAAAGCTAGTATATCCCTGATTGACAATAACCACATAGAAAAACATTTAGGAAAGCCACGATTAACACAGTCCCCAAATTACAGAGGCACAAACCTCATCATTCTTGAAAGAACTCTTAAGATTTTTCCTTTTTATTTTTTTTTATTGTATGCTTGCTACTCTAGATTCAGTAGGATTTTTAGGACCTAAAACCTTCTTTGCAAAATCACCAAGCTAGGTTCATCAGATTAGTAAACTAGAGATTTTTCTACAGGAATAATTGCTAAACATTTCCTTATCGGATCGATATGCAGACTCTTAGACTGCATACTACTTGACATGTGAACTTGTGTTTTATGACCAAATTACTTTGAAGTAAGTTTTGGTACGTTAAGTTTTTGGCGCAGTTGCACAAAAAAGATATTAATAATTTTTACTAATTTTATGATAACTTTAGTTGAAAGCTAGTTTGGCACTTTTTTTTACTATTTTTCTTATTTATTTTGTGTTTTGTTATTTTTATCATTGTATATGTATTACTATTGTGTTTTCTTTAAGGCTATATAACAATTTAAAAAGCTTAAAAAAAGTATAAATCCAAAAACCAAAAAAAAAAAGATTTGCAATTAAATTAGTTGTATTTTCTTTTCTTTCATAGTGTGTTTGCATCATATGTGTGTTTATTGACCGACTCGTGTGGGTCATTGTTACTGATTGTTGCATAATTTTATTAAATTATCTTTTTAAGTTTAGGGGAGCTGAGGTTGAACTCACCTCTTTTGAACTTGAGATCGATCGCACCTTTAAACATCTTAGGAGAGCACATTCCATTTCTGAAACCCTCATTAAAATGACTGACCCTAACATGCCCATCATGAAACTACTTAAGGACTATGTTAACCCTTCTGTCGAAGAAGTTAATGTGAGCATCAATTATCCATCTGTGGAAGCCAACACTTTTGAATTGAAACCTGTCATAATCCAGATGGTTCAAAACAACTAGTTTGAGTGACTTTCTTCTGAAGTCTCAAACATTCACTTAGACAACTTCCTTGAACATTATGTCACATTTTGGTACAATGGTGTCCCCATCGATATAGTTAAACATAGGCTTTTCCCTTTTTCTTTAAGGGACAAAAATAAGGTATGGCTTAATTCCTTTGCCCAAGGATCAATCAACACCTGGAATGACCTGGCTCAGAAATTTATAGTAAAATATTTTCCTCCATCAAAGACTGTTAAGCTCAGGATAGACATTGTCTCGTTCACCTAAATTGATGGAAAATCTATTTACGAAGATTGGGAGAGATTCAGGGAATACTTAAGAAGTGCCCACACCATACTCTACTTGATTGGCTCATTATTCATACTTATTATAACAGATTGACAAGTTTCATGAAGTTCATAACATATGAAGCAGCAGAAGGATCATTGATGTCTAAACCTTTTGATGAAGCATACGAACTGATAAAGGAAATGACCACAAATAACCTGGTAAGAGAGTTGCACCCCAAAAAGTAGCAAGCCTGCATGAATATGATACATTAGATATCCTTGTAACCTAATTAGTTGTTATTTCTAGGAGGTTAGAAAATTTGTGGATGAATTCAATGCAAGGACATCCACCTAGTGATGGACTAATACTTGGACCGGTGGTAGATCCAAGTATGTTGTCATTAGAACTTATTAATTCCACAGGAAATAATGGCCACAATCTATATTCCAATACCTACAGCTCTGACTGGAGAAACCATCTAAACTTCTCTTGGAACAATAACAACCAACAACGAAGAAACACTAAGAACAACCCGGTAAGTAGTTGACCAAACCAAGGAAATGACCCCAAGAAGCAGTAATACCCACCTGAATTCCAAGCTAACTCCCAACCGACCCAATAGAATATGTCAATCAAAGAGTTAGTTATTCAAATGGGGAACGCTTTACAGAGCCAAGTTGTAGCCATAAAAAATCTTAAAACTCAATTAGGATAGTTAGAGAATTCCACAAAAATAGACACTAAGGAGCACTGTCAAGTAACATTGAACTGAACCCAAAAGAAAAGGGAGTGAGCAAGTTCCAGTGGCAAAATTGAGGAGTGAAAAAGAGAGAGAAGCAACTCCTAAGAGAGAAGATCCTATTGACATAGATCCTGCCTTGGGAAGTGCACCAAAAACTCAAGTAAAGGAAGTAGAGAGACCTTTCTCACCTATTAGAATTGACCCCAAAGATAGATCGCCACCATGCCGATCAATTCTTCATCAATTTGAAAAAAAATATAATAAGTATATAATTTTTTATTTTGAAAATGGCATTTTAATTTTGAAAAATGAGACCAAATGGATCTCATTTGTTTAATATCTTAAATAATCAAGCACAATACTACAAATGCTAGCCATTCTGAGATATGAACGCATCACTTGACATTTGGCTCAATTATATAAACTAAGAAATTTATGACACACGTTTGGTCTGCGAAATTTGTGACCAATAATTCCCCTATCTAATATAAGGACTAGACAGGGTTTAGAATATCTGGGTTCATAATTCCCTATAGAGGAGCAAGAAGTACGGGATGTCACAGGTTTAGAGGAGAATCTCAATGACCTCCCAAACCATCCAACTATTTGGCTTTGTATTTTAGAATTGATGCTATTATATGTATACTCTTGCCATTTATTTAAATTAGGTCCTATATCTGCACAATGTACAATCATGCAAATAGCCTTAGGACATAGGAGGGTTTACGTTTATCAAATTAACAACCTCAAAGTCCTAAAGAGAGTTAGGGCTTATATTGCATAACATGATTGTGAAAAAGCCTAAAAATATTGTGAGGATTTATGCCATAATGGATGAACATCCTTAAAATTCTAGGAGTTTATGTTCTTTAAGTCTAGGAAAATTTTAGTTGAAGACCATCCTTCACTTCGTGTTTTATCTTGATCATCATTTGAAGTTGTCCATCATGTGCTCACATCGTCGTTACTCGTCTTGTGAACAGCTCTCTTCGAGTTCTTTACTGTAGTTTTTTTGGGTCTTATCAAGTGTACTTGAGTTTAATTGGTTGTTGTTATTGTTGAGTCTTGTTATTATTGTTGAGTCACTGAGTTTATTTTTTGATTCCTCCTATATAGGTGGCCTACTGTTCTCTACCATCTGGGTCTTCTACAGGTATAATAAGTAGTAGAATAATAATGTTGCATACATAAGCAAGATATGTACAATAAAATACGATAAAAGGGAAAATGTTAGTGTGTATCTAGCTCCTCTGATGAAATTGCAATTGTCACAATCATCAAATATTTTCAAATGTAAATTTGAGATGTATAAACATGTATATTTGCATAAAATTAAGTGCCAGACATATATGAAAGATCACAATTGGATATAAGTATTTCGAGTTAGGGATTGACTTAGATTTATCATTCTTGAAGGGCTACATAGGAAACCATCGACAATTAGTGCGTACAAATTTTGACATTGACTAGAAATCACCAACAAGACGATCAAATGAGCGCAGTTCTTAGCCCAGTCCAGGTAACTGACAAGTGGACATTTAGAAGGTAACACCCAAAACTCATATTTTGTCATGCATATAAGTATGGTAGATTTTCACATAGTGACCAAAATATTATTTCCATAAGAAATGTATTTGTTTTGTCATTTTATCATATATTTTGTAAATCAGACTTTCCACAAGTCAATCACACTATCGGGTCAGAACCACCGGTAGCCTTAGAAGGTAAGGGTTATCTCTTTTCAAATGTCGGTGAATAGTAGTGCCAATCCTATACCCTCACAAGGTCCTCAGGCCAGAAGATACAATATTATCCAAGCATCTTGAATTTATCACCAAATGCCTTTTTCATCACTCCCTTTACCACCAACACATCCAACTTATATGTCAACCAGATGGTCCATAGAAATTGCTACGGTTGAAATGTCTCCAATTAGCAATGAGAGTTTAGGCATAAATTCTTAGAGCCCAAGCTCTTGTGCATTTGATATCACTGTAGGTTACGTTGTTGTGGGATAATTCTCATTAATAAGTGTTAATTTAAAGGGGGCTCGAATCATATCTTTATGGGTCTTTATGCTTTGAGAATGATTTTCCTTAATAAATCATAATAATTCCAAATGACCTATGAAATATTCAAAATCTTGTAAATAAATTCAAAAGGAGACTCTGAACAACTTAAAATTTTTTGGACAATTTGAAGTTCATTTGGCCTTACTATATTATTAAGTTGATCAACCCGTGTTGAATTAGAAGTTATATTATTATACCTTAAGTTGTGCTCAGTGTAAAATTTTTTATGTCTTAGTCAATTAATGAGTAAGGAAAATGGTCAACTTGTAATGTATTAAGAATTATGTAGGTAAACACCCCTGAGGGTGCATTCATAGTCATTTAGGAAATTTTACACTATTTCCCCTCAGTTAGCATTGAGCTTATAGTAAAAGATGTTTCATTATCACCTATATATTTTTTTTTAACCATTCCTCAAATGATATTAAATTATTTCTAACTCATCACCAAGCTTTTAAGACTTAGGGTATGTTTGAGGGAGCCGAAGCTTAGCTGCCACAGGAAGCTGCTGCGGGGAAGTTGTGTTGGGAAGCTGGCTGGTTGTTTGTTTCAATTGATTGAAAACAACTATGTGACAATTATTTTTGGACAAATGATCATTCTTCCTCTATTTAATAATACTACAAATGAAAAAAAGCACCTACAAAATAGCATAAAAATACAAAATAATCATTATCAAATATACAAGGAACATAAATAAATAGGAACTATACAAAACAAAAAAGTATAAATTGATAAAAGAAGTAAGTAATTACATTTTTGTGCAGTTGTGTGGTCTCAAAGAACTCAATATACCAACTGACGAATCTGTTACTACAAGAAGATAGTAGACCAAAAAAAGGGTTTTTAGTTGCATTTAAACTATGTAATACCTAACTCATGTTTGCCACATATGCATATCGCCAAAAAAGACCATCCAAAAGATTCTCAAAAATCATATTGCCAAAAAGAAGAGAGGAACTTGGTTGTCTTCATTAGGATTTCACATGTGACACCAATTAAAAATGACTAATAGGTCATCTAGAAGAACCCATAAGGTTAAACATCTCATCATGAACCTCTCAAAACAACTAAAAGCAAAATAAATGAAATGCAATTGAAAAAAAACACTTAAAAATTGCATATAAAAGCCCAAATAATCAATATGAAATGTAAATTACAAATAGTTTTCAATAAATGAAATAAAGTACAAATAATATATGAATGAAGTAGAAATACTCCAATCACTCTCCTACCATCGCATTCATAATTTGTTCCATAAACTCTGCCATCTCGCTTGCGCCTTCCCCTTCTTTAGTGCAGGTAGTAGAAGCATCATTCTTAAGCCATTATAAAGAATGTTTAAGATGATAATCAAATGCCTTGGCAGGTACATGCTCATGATCCTCATCTTGTCGATGTTGTTGCGTATTTGTGGAGAGCCATTGTAGCAATCATAATCTGCACATATTTGGGAAACGGGTAAGATGACAAATTGCAGAATATAACCCATTTATTCTTCCAAACACTAAAAGTCCTCTTGAGATACCCTCACTGCAACGAATATCCAGTATCAACCAAGTAGTATCTACGTGATATGTATTTCATAGTCAGTATAGAGATAAAAGTGATTTATGAGAGTAACTGAGTCTCAAGCATACCTATAGAAGGATGTGGGAAGTTATAAATGGTATTCCATGTTACAGCTTTGAAAATTCTACTATCATGTGTAGTGCCCTCCCAACTGGCCATGACAAAAATGAAACACATGTTGAAGTCACAAACGATCATGACATTCTGTGTCGGGGACCCAAAACAGTTGATGAATGTGATCTTCTCATTATTTGGAACACATGCATCAATTTATATTCTATTAATTAATTGAATACAATCCTTATAAAATAACGATGAGTTTGTAATAAAGTTGGTTTTTTTAAAATTGAATCTAATGAATTTGAGACTTTAAAGTAAAGAACTGCATGTACCATGCATCGTATGAAATCACTATAAGGGCTTGTTCAAACATAGGATCAGTAGGTTTTATGGCTTGTAAATAAAAGCTCACAAGTGCCTTCAACCCCACTAAGAAGAATCTAGAAATTATTTCAAAGGAGTGTTGAAATAACTCCATTGCTCCTCACATCAATTAGTTATAGGATAATTTGTAGAATATTATAGTTACACCTCTCGCAAAGTTGTCCTGTAAGAGCAATGAAGTCCATGAGATATGTGTAGCTCTTCCAACAAATTGTTGAATACCACTCATCTCATGCAAACATATTGCTAAATCTCATTGCGTGGCCCACAAGCAACTCACAAACTCATTTGTCCCTGATGAATGAGGACTTCATGTATGGAGAAGCGATCAATGTACGGGTTATAATATTCATAGACCAAGCAAACGACATCTACAATTCTCCTTCTACGCCTTTCTTTGGTAGTGTCTATATAGATCAGCATCGTACTGTCTAACATAGTGTTAACTTCACTTTTGTGAGGATGTAACCTAAATCAACATCCAAGATCAGAACTTATTTTAAACTACCCAGACTAATTCAAGGTCTCAAGTATTCATTTGCAAACCCTAAGAACACTATGACTATCAAATCCATCTCATGGAAGGAGTCTACCAACATTGTCTCCTTGAACCCATCCGGGATCCCCCAACCCTAAAAATTAGACTAATTCTCTAATGTGCCCCTTTTAAACCCAAATTATGCTAACCTCCCAAGTTGATCAAATCAATGATGAAAAACCTTGATTTAGTCACCACATTGACATTTGGTCAACTCTGGACCCAATCATCACCACATTGACCAGGTTAACCCTAAATCTAATGGTCACCACATTAATCATTTGGTCAACCCTGGACTCAATGGTTAACACATTGACCATTTGGTCAATCCTGAACTCGATTGTTCAACCTTGGTTAGTTGGTCAACCCAAGACCTTTGTGACTATTAACCATTCTATGATTCAATTGGTCAACCCTAGGACCCAATTAGTCAACCCTAGTACCCAATTGGTCAACACTGGTCAATTGATCAACTCTACATCATCTTGGTCAACTTATGGTTTTAGAGCATAATTTCATTTAATTAATTAATTAATTAAATAAATAATCAAAGAAATATGGAATTAAAACTTATTAAGCTTAAATTTGAACCCTAAGACAATTCATCAAAGCCCAATGTCATGGCAACCCAAGCTCATGCATGACATCCAAATCCAAATCCAACCCATGGCCCACTGTTATTTCATCACCAATGACCCTATAAGGCCCATCAGGACATGGTAGACACATTAGACACATTAGGCTACCTAGGAGCCACCATCCTTAACCAAGGTTCAAGGCCAACATGAAGGGGGTGTTATATGGTATTTCACCTAAATTCCACATCATGACTCTTTGAACCAGGATAAGGGGGTCAATCCAGTTCACTCCAGAGCTACCTTTCCACCTCACCTCTTCTTAAATAGGAAGGAAGCCATGCCACATTCAACCTCTTCACCATGCTTGAGCTAGAGATGAGCACACCATAGGTAAGTGAAGATGGGCCATCCTAACTGAAATCTCATCCTCTGAACTCTGTAAGCCACCACACATATCCTCCAATTGGTCCCAAGCTAGGTCAAGCCTCCAATGGCCATTTAGGGTCATGTCCAAGAGCTTTATCCAAGAAGAGAAGATAAAATACAGTCCATAAACCCTATCACACCCAAGAAAGAAAATCTCCCTCATCTTTTAAGCAATCAAAACTCTATAGTTCTAGCTTCTGAAACTTTATAGGAAACTCTAATTTTACACTTCAAATCCAGGACATATTTTTGGGTTGACATAAAACCTATTAAAACTCAAATTCAACCATCCTAAAAGCTTCTTTGAGCTTCGTAAGGAAGTTTCCAATCCTAATTGGCCTTTCCCGCGCACCCTAACTTACTCCAAGCTTAAACTAATCCACCATTCTAGAAAGAATATACTTCAACTTCATTTCATTCCAAACTAGACTAGGAAGAAGCTTCATAAAGACAAGACGATCATTTTTGACAAGCTCAGTTGAGACCTCACTTCTTGAGACCAGACATGTGCCCTAAACCCTAAAACTGAGCTCGGGTTTGGTCCTTTATGAAGTAAGATGTTACACCATACTTAAAAAATTTTATGTATGTGTTCCTCTAAATGCGATGAGGCTTTAGGAATAAAAAACATGAGATTTGGTGCAAGATCCGACGGGATCTTACGCCTAGAAAATGAATGACTCTTGGTTAATTTTCTAGCAGGGATGATGAATCGATGCCATCTGTTTCTATGTACCCAAAATGGAAGGCTTAGATTTGGGTGGACCACTGATCCGTCTATACAAAATGGACTGAACCACGGGCCACCTCAGTGCCCACGTCTAAAGGTCCGCGAACCGGATACCACCGTGTGGAGCTTTGACGACTCCGAGGTAGGAGCTGGCGTTGCGTCAGATAAATAGGAAAATATGATTTTATTATTTAAGTAAATTCATAAAATCCCTAAAACTTCAAAAATGCATATCTTTGCAAATAAAAATCACAAAAAATGAATCAAAAATACCCCTGGATTCAAGAAAGTAAGGAGTAAATGACAAAAAAAAAATTGAGAATTAATGTATTATATTTAATTTTTAGTTAATTAATTACTCCTTTTTAATTAATTATATATCCCAAAATTATAAAATTTGCAGGGCTTAATCCTTTCATCCTTGGGATTATTCTTTGTTTTTTCCAAGGTTAGGAAAAACCCCTAAATTGAAATTCACCAATTTTCACCAAATTTTGTATCTATTTCTGAAAATAATTATAAAAAATCAAAAAATTTGAAATTAAAATTATCATTAGTTAGAAAATCCCTAGAGATTACTCTAGTATCTAAAACTAAATTTTGAATTAGTTTAAAAGGTTTAGAATGACAATTTTGACCTTTAGGGTTCAATTTGCAAATTAAAAATTTATACTCTTAACCAAAAAATTTGGCCTGGGCCATATGACTTAAAAATGATCAAATTTGGACAAAAATTTAAGTCAGACATTAAATCCATTTAGTTAAACATAGTTCAATCCTAAAAATCTAGACCTTGCTTACCCCAAACCTTGATAAGGTCTAACCTTAATTAGACCTAATCTAAACCCTTAAGCCTTATTTACATTAGGCTCAAACCAATTAAACCTTGATTAGTTCTAACCCTAATTAGACCTAATATAAAACCTTAATCCTTACTTACATTAAGCTTAAACAATTTTAAATCTTGATTAGGTTTAGCCCTAATTAAACATAATCTAAGCGCTTAAACCTTACTTACTTTAGGCTTAATCTACCTTAAACCCTAATTAAGTCTAACCAAAATCAAACTTAATTAAACCTTAAGTTTTACTTACATTAAGCTTAAGTATACTTTAAACCCTAATTAAGTTTAACCCAAATTAAATTTAATTAAAATTTAAGCCTTACTTACATTAGGCTTAAGTATGCCTTAAACCCTAATTAAGTTTAACCTTAATTAGACTTAATTAAACTTTAAAATTTACTTATATTAGGCTTAAATAAAGTTAAACCCTAATTTATTCTAACCCTAATTAGACTTAATTAAATTTTAAGCCTTACTTACATTAGGCTTAAATCAACTTAAACCCTAATTAAGTTTAACCCTAGTTAGACTTAATTAAATTTTATGCCATACTTGCATTAGGCTTAGATTAACTTAAACACTGATTAAATCTAACCCTAATTAGAATTATTTAAATTTTAAGCATTACTTACATTAGGCTTAAATCTACTTAAACCCTAATTAAGTTTAACCCTAATTAGACTTAATTAAACTTTAAGCCTTACTTACATTATGCTTAAATCTACTTAAACGTTAATTAAGTCTAACCCTAATTAGACTTAATTAAACTTTAAGTCTTACTTACATTAGGCTTTAATCAGCTTAATCCCTGATTATGTCTAACTGTTATTAGACTTAATTAAATTTTATCCCTTACTTACATTTGAAGTAAATAACATAAACCCTAATTCTAATTAGAATTAATTAATCATTAAGCCTTAGTTACATTAGGCTTAAATCAACTAAAACCCTAATTAAGTTAAACCTTAATTAAACTTAATTAAAATTTAAGCCTTACTTACATTATGCTCAAGTTTTACTTAAACCTTAATTAAGTCTAACCATCTAACCCTAATTAAACTAAATTATATATTAAGCTTTACTTACATTAAGCTTATGTTTACCTTAAACTCTAATTAATTTTAACCTTAATTGGACTTAATTAAACCTTAATCCTTACTTACATTAAGCTTAAGTTTACCGTAAACCATAATTAAGTCTAACTCTAATCAGACTTAATTAGACCTTAAGCTTTACTTACATTAAGCTTTAGTACGCCCTAAACCATAATTAAGTTTAACCATAATTAGACTTAATTAAATCTTAAGCTTTATCTACATTAAGATTTAGTTTACTTTAATCCATAATTAAGTCTAAAATATATCAGACTTAATTAACCTAAACTCTGAGATTCAATCCATATTGGACCTAACCCAAACCATTAGGTTCAACCTTAATTGAACTTAAGTCACCCTAAAACCCGTAGGTTCTACCTAAATTGAACCTAAATCACCCTATACCTTAGGTTCTAACTAAATGACTCCATACCTTAGGTTTTACTTAAATTGAACCTAAATCACTCTATAGTTTAGGTTTTACCTAAATTTAACTTAAGTAACCCAAGCCTTAGGTTCTACCTAAATTGAATCTAAGTAGCTCTAAACCAAATTTCTTTTAGGTTCTACCCACATTGAACCTAAAATTTATGTCTAACTTACATTAGACTTAACCAAATCCAATCTACATCACATCTAAACCCTAAGGCTAATCTGCATCACATTTAACCAATCCCCTTTAGTTCAATCTTAAAAATGAATTCAAAATTGTTGATTCGATTAACATCAAATTTGACTTCTAAACCCATCGACATGAAATTAAAAATTAAAAAAAAAAAAATTCATAACAAAATACCAATGACATAAAATTTACTTTAAAGGACATTAAAGCTTAAACTTGAACCCAAAAGTGCAACTAGTTTTGTGAAGATATTTTGGAGGAGGTAACTCATGGTGCTAACAAAATATCTTTATATCACTTGTGACTAATCAAACTGCAAACTTAATGACCCGGGACGACGAAATCATGAGATCCTCATCAAGTCATCCAAAATAAAATAAATAATAAAATGACAAAATTTAATTGACTCATAAACAACCTAAAATTTTCTAACTTCTAAAATCTTAATAAGACACTAAAACTTAAATTGAACCCTGAAGAATAAAGATCACCGAACTCAGCTTGAACCTCAATGTTCAGATCTATAAAGATTTATTGAATGATGCAATCTGTGGTTGTTAATAAAAATCTTTTGGTCCTAATTTAATTACCTTTCGAACTAAGTAGATATGAATACCCCGACGACCCCAGAATGGCAGAGCCATAAACAACTTGACCAGGTTGTATAAAAATTATTCAACCAACTAAATTAATAAATTAAAACAATATTTCATGCTAACTTTGTTTTGCAGGATGGTTGAATACATAAGGCAAGCCACATTTTAGTTTTACTTTGCATGTTATTAGGACGTGCTAATTCTATCTTGCATTGAAGGCATTCTAGAGATGGAACGGTGAATCTTAAAACAACAAAAACGACATCAACATAACAAAACAATATCAAAACAATAAAATGACAACAACACAAAACAAAATGAAAAAAATAAAATACAACTGAAAAACAAAAAAAAATGACAAACTAAAACTTTTAGTATAGTATTGGATTCTTAGAAATCTATAACTCCTAGGATTAAACATTGTGATTTTGTTCCTTGACCTTGACACTTAAAAATTTCATTGAGAACAAATGTTAACTTTAGTCGGGAGTTTTCTTAAGTAGTTTTAATTGCTATGTAATTAAATATAGGAGCTTGCTCTTATAGAAGATTGAGAAACTCAGAATAGGTATTGCACCTAACTCTTTGTTTATGAGACTTACATGTGATTTTCTTTGTACGAGAATCTCAGGAATCAGACACTTTGAAATTTTCTATAATAGTTACTGATACACTAAAATAAAGTGCAATTTTATGTATACATTTTATGCTTAAATTTGGTGATATTGCACTTTAAAGAAGGGTATTTTAATGTTTGGTTGTAGATATATTGATTTTAGGCATTTGGAGCAAGAAGAAATTTGGAGTCAAAATGCAGATTTTCGGCATACGGGAGCTAGAGGCACCATTTTACAGAGAAGAGGCACTCGGGGTGCCAAAATGACACCAAAGGTGCCAAATCCATAAAGAAGTGTGAAACTCTAGTAAACAGGTGTCAGAGGCACCAGAACAGGCACCAGAGGCGCCAGAAATGGATTTAGAAGAATTGTTGGTGGTTATTGACTATTTTTTAGATGTTTTAGAAGGTTCCAAGTAATTCAAATGCCCCATGGAGTGGTTTGATGAATCTACACACTTGGAAAAGGCTCTTGAATGAAGAGATATACCTCTTAAATGAAGAGATCCGTCTCTTGGTGTAAAGAGGTGTGTCACTTAGAGAAAAGGAGAGATTTTTGAATTTATTTAGAGAAGAGGGGTTGGAGCCACTCTTAAGAAGTATAAGAAGTCATGTGTGTTGTATGGAAACTTTGGAGGAAATAGGTGTCTTTAGGTTTTGTGTGTGGATAAGATTTTCTTCTAGAATTATAAGAGAAGAGGGAAGGTGAGAGATTTATTCTTCATTACACCTGTAAGAGAGAAATAAGTTTGATTGTAAAGAGAGAAAGTGTTTAAAGGGAACTTTGAGGGATTTGCTTGAGGAGGAGTGTGAGATAAGTTTTACTCTTTCCTTTCTTTATTTTGTAAACTTATTTTTATATACAAAATCCATGTTTTGTTGTATATTCCTCATGAATTATTGGTAGAATTCTTTGTCCTTCTCATTACAATGAGATATGGTTTTGTAAGAGTTAATATTTTTGTGTAAGGTTTTAAATATCATTAAATTGTGATATTCAAACCCTGATCTTCATTTATTTTTTGATTCGGCCAATTGAAATGTTAACATTTTTTGAGAGACATAAGATCTGATAGGGTTATTCTTTATACAATAAGGTGAGAGTCACATTCAATTTCATGGATGAGAATATAGTCCATGGGGTTGAGTGCAAATAAATAGGGAATATAATTTGATGAGCGTAGAATTGGAGATTTTAGGGTGACAGACTAAAATCCTCAATTTGGTCCAGTTATTTGGAAACTAAAGTGTTAGCCCTCAGGGGAGGGGGACTTGAGAGCTCTAGAGTGGGAGCTAGTATCCACTCAGCTTAACCATGAATTTAGAGACCAAACCTTGAATTAGCTAATGTTCTTTATGCACTCGAAAAATGGTAAAGAATAGGATTGCTCCTATTTAACATAATAGTATTAAATGATTTTAATTAAACCATAAACTTATTATAAAGGGGATGGATGTTTTCTTAAATTTGAACTCTTCATTACAAAAATTTGTTTAGTCGTAGTAAGTTTAACTTTGTAGTTTTAAAATTAGCTTAGTTAACTTAGTTCTTTTAGCTACATTTCATTTAGCATGCATTAAATTTACTTTTGATTTGTTTTTCTTACTTAAGTTTTTATAGTTTGAATATTGTGTTTTACATTATAACCATAAGAATTTCCATCTTCCTATGGGATTGATACTTAGGAATCTATTAGAGCTCTTTATTACTTGAGTGATACATATACTTGCATAATTATTAGGATTGACAACTTAAAGATTTTAAAATATAAAACTATTTATACTGAAGTGATTTTTATTGTGATTGATCTATATATTTACTACTCGTGTTTCTGTGTGTGTGTTGTAGTATTGAAAGGTATTTACAACACATACATAAAAATCCCCCATCACTAACCCAGGTCAGCCCAAGTTAACTTAGGTTGAATCCAAACTAAACACAAGTTAACCCGAGTCAAACCAGCTTAGACATAGTCAAACCCAAATCAATCTTAAGCCAACTCAGGCTAATCCAGCTTAACCTGAGTCAAACTTAAATAAGTTAAACTCAACCCAGGTCAACCCAACTTAACCCAGGACAGTCAAATAAAGCCACCTTAACTCGAGCTAGCTTTGGTTGAGCCTAGGCTCACATTAGCTGACTCATACCCCATCTTAGCTCAATCCCAAGCTAATTTAAATTGAAAACTTAGGTAACCTTAGCTTGAACCTAGCCCAAGTCTAATCCAAGGTTAAGTGTTACTTTTTAGTTGTTAACTAATATGTCTTTTCATACTCATCTTTTATTTCATGTTTTGTTTCATGTTCAAAAACTAATGTGCTACTTCATGTTCAAAAGCTAATATATTATTTTATGTTAAGAAAATACACAAAATAAAATAGGGATGATAACTTCTTAATTTTCTCTACAAACACAAAAAAATGAAACTTCAAACAAAATCAAACACAAAACATAGAAAAACTCTAATTTATCAAACATGAATGTCAAATCTTGGAGTCAAATAAGATGTCAATTCAAAAATTGAACTTCCAATAAACATCTAAAGCACACCATCATATGGAGCAAGAACAAAAAATAGGTAAATCTGATAAGAACTCTAAGCAAACTAACTTATATACCAAACCAAGGGCCATACGCTTACCTTTGGTTAGTTTGAGTATAGAAGCCTAAGTTAGTTTAGGTACTTAGTTAGTGTTAAGAACTAAAACATGAAAAAAAAAACAAACCTATCCCTGAGACTTGAGAGAATACATTAGAATGAAGTAACCAATGGTTACTGACGAAGGTAGCTCAAACTACTTCAAAATTATGAATCCTCCATGCTTTAACATTCAAGAAGGATTCTTAGTTATGAGGCTGTTATAGTTGATTGATACTAATGCTCACAGAATGAAGGAAAGCAATGGGCATTTTGACCAGGAGTATTATTCCTATAGTCAAGTTTAATCCATTTATAAAATTCCTTACAAAGTCTAGGTTATCATTTTTCATCTTGAAATTCTTTTCTACCTAACTTTATCCTTAGCTTTAGATTTTTCAATCACCTTCGCCAATCAAATCAATTATGTTTAAATCATCATTTGGCCTCAAAATTACTTCAAAACTCAATTCAAATACATTTCAAATTCAGTTCAAATCATATTCATTTTGAACTCGTCATCATCTCCTTTTCAAGACTATTCTGACATCACTTTGGATATAGATTACCTCTATTGGGCAGTTGAATCCCTATGTACTAGGCCTTTCCCATGACATGTCATCATTGGATCATGGATGCCCAATCTCTTGAAACTTAATTCTTCAAATTCAGATCGTCCAATCTTGAACACCCGATCTTTGACAACTTAACTTATTGTATTAATTGAGAGGTTTTCTTTAGGGCTTATAGATTATGTAACTAACTACGAGGGCTTGCCATTATAGGAACATGGCACCATAATTAATATAAACCTTATCTTGCACCTGCATGGTAAGAAAAGAATCTTGGTTCCAAAGACCCAATGATTTCTCTCATCTAAATGATTGGATCCATTCTGAGGTAATATTTCTATCTCTTGAGATAGTATATTATTCTTTGAATGTTATATTCAATCATTTAGATATAAATCATACAAGATCTATGGTAGTCCCAATTAAAATAGAAAATTAAAATCCCCACCAATTGAGATACAATATTCCTTACTTTTTAGAATTATTAGAAGGTTAAGCTTTATTTCTAATGTTTAAATTTCTAATTTGGAATGTTAATGGAATTATTGATATCAAAGCCTCTAATAGAATAAGGAATATTGACAGTGACTTTATATATGCTTAAAAATACAAGAATTTGATGCTGCTGCTAGAAGATTTAATTCCCCGGCAACGACGCCAAAAACTTGACAGCGGTTATAGATTTGATAAAGATGTATATAAAACATTCAATAATTGCAAAGTCACACTTATCAATGCAAGTATATGTATCGCTCAAGTAATACAGGGTTATAATGAAGTCTTGGATATCGATCCAATAGGGAGTAATATTAGAGGCTACGAACTAAGATTTTAGAAAATCAATACTTAATCACAACAATATAGTTCAAATTGCTTATCTATCACTAATAGGCAATTGAAATAAATATATAATTTTAATAACTCTTAAATAACTAATTCTACTAATAAAGTTTCTAATGTGAAGTTCAATATATAAGAAAGCATCCTTCTCCTTGTCAAGAAATTAAAGTGAATTGATAAAGTAAATTAGTTCAAATTGGATTGTGCCAAATATGAGCATACCTATTATTTACCCTTTGGTCCAGACATAAAGAACATTGACTAATCCTATTCTTGTTTATTGAATCTGTGGTTAGGCTGGGAGGATACCGGCTCTCACTTCGGAGCTCCCACGTTCCCCTCGCCTGAGGGCTAACATCTACACTTCAACACCCAAATGATAGAACCAAATTGAGGATTTTAGTCTGTCACTCTAAAATCTCCAATTTTATGCCTGGTAATTTTATTTCCCTATTTATTTGCACCCAACTTTCAAGGACTTTGACCTCCCTGAATCTTGAATGTAATCTTCACTTTAGTTGTAAAACTCAACATATTTTAACAAATCAATTAGCCAGACTGAAAGTAATTAAAATCGAAGTGAAAAGATCATCATAACTTCTTTAACATTCTCAAGACTCAACCAATTCAAATCACTATTTCACAAAATCTCAAGACAAGGAGAAAGACAGAGAAAACTACTCAGAACTCATGGGGAAGATACGACAAAACTCAGAATTTATATATAAAAGCAAATTCATACAAACTACAATAAATAAATATCACTTATCTCTAATTCATCCCCAAGAAAACTCCTCGAAGTTTCTCTGAATCTCTTCCTTTCTTTACAGTACATAGAATTCTTCTTCAAAGCGACAAGGAGGAAGATATCTCTCACTTTCCCACCAGTCTTACAATCTCTCGAAGAATTCCTCACAATCTATCCATAAATTAAACTCTCTACCTTCTACACCCTCTCTAATTCTCAGCCAAAAGTTTCTCTTAAAGTTGTAGAAGAGTTTTTCCAAGAGTTGCCTAAACATCCCCTAAAAATTCATCCACATTCAATGCACATGTTGAGATAACCACTGATCTCGCCGTCGGTGGCCTCGAGGGCGCTGTCAACATCCTTCTAGAATATTTGATTTTGAACTCTCGGGAAAACTCTATCGTCGGCGCCGTTGGGCTCGCCGTCGGCGCCCTAGTTCAAATCTTCATATTTTGGTCCTTTTCACTTCAAATTCGCTCCTTTTTGCATCTTTTTGCTCCAATGACCATAATTCAACATACCTACAACAAAACATCAAAAATATTTTTCTTTAAAGCGCAATATCATCAAAATCAGTGTAAAATAGGTATGAAAATCTTAACATATTTTTCTTTGGTCAAAATCCCCCAAACTTAACTATTACTTGTCCTCAAGTAATTTTAATACTACATAAAAGTTAAGATCTATTGTAGTAAAGTTTTAATTCAGAAATACTATAAGTTTGATTTAAGTAAATAACATAGTGAGATTTTCAGAAAAAAAAATTCAAGTAATTAAATTAACTTTGTAGGTACAAGATTATCTAGTCATTAAGTTTAAGAGTTCTAGTTTTCTATTCATTTAAAGAATGACTATATGTTGTAATATCAAGTCACTTAGAATATTCAAATGATAGGAACTTCATGAGAACACTATTAGCAAAAGATGTTAATCAATAAATATAAGTTCAGGAATGTATTTAGGTTTTCCCTTTAGGTAGGTCCAAGTGAAGCCAATTTTTGATTAGGCATCTCCTCAAGCTTCTCCTCACTTTTATACTTTTTTTTCTTTTTTTTTCATTTGGATTGCTTTCAATCTTATATTTTTTTCTTTTCTTTTCAGGGATAGTTGTGAATCCTTTCTTTTTCTTTTTCAAGTGAGGATTACTATATTTGGATAGTCTTTAATGATTTTGAACATCACCTTTCTTTCCCTAAATTTGAAACTCAAAGCATTCCTTTACCCTATAAGTGTTTCATAGCTTTTACATCATTGAGCCCCAATCTTTTCTTCTTAAATGAATTTCCAAGATTCTTAACACTTCAAAATATAGTTTCCTTTACTTTAAATAGTTAACTATAGTCTTATTCTTTTATACTAAATATCTTAATCTACAAAATTAATTTTCCTTACAAAAAATATTCCTTTAAATCTACCATAATATTTAAATATCTACAAAATAGAGTTCTCTGAATTAAATTCACTACATAAAATCTTATTAATAATTTATTAAAATATTTAAGTTGAGAGCATCTAATAGTTAATATTTTTCTTCCCTCCCCCAAACTTAAATTTTTCAATATGGAATGATATAGGTGGAGAAAAAAATTCTAAATATAAATCATACCTCAGTAGTTTAGGCATTGTCATCATTCTGAAATTTTTGCAGTCCTCAAAATTTTTACTTCAACTGGTTTGTAATATTAGGAGCTTTCTATACATATAAATCATTAAAGAATTTGTTGGGTAATTAAGTTTTGAAATAAGTATAAAACTAAACATTATACAAACACAATATTTCACTAACACATCCACAATACTAAAAAAAACAATTACAAAGATATTAAAATGCAAATAAAAATCACATCACATTATAATTTTACAAAGTACTAATAAACATCAATTATAATTACACATGCAAATTTCAACTACCACACTAAACAATTATAACAATAATTAAAAATTATCCAATTTCAACATAAAAATAAAAATGAAAGTACAAACAAACAAACATCTATCTCTATTACATAAATTACAAAAATAAAAGTACAACAATTACTATCATATATCAAAATCCCATGTTATATCTTCATCTCCCTGGTCAACGGGTGGATTGGGTTGATACTGAGTATAACATGGGCATTCAGGAAATGTAACATCAGGCTCACATCTGTAGTGTCGGGCTTGAGCTTCGTAGTAAGCTATCTCAAAGTCAGAATGCCCAGGCTCACCTCTGTAGTGTCGGGCCTGAGTTTCGTAGTAAGCTATCTCAAAGTCGGAATGTTTCTGTAGGTACTCACTATCATAATCATGTCTACGTTCTAATCCCCCAATTCTTTCATTTATTAGCTCTATACTCTTTTGTTGCTAGGTCAACTCATTCATTAAATCATTCAGGGTAGGGGAACTAGAGGAAGAAAGTCATAACTAGTAGAGGAGATATCTCTACTAGTAGAAGGATCTTTACTCCTACTCTCAGATCTCCATTTTTCATGGGATTCATGTCTTCAAATTAGCTTTACTAATGGGTTTCATAGGGTAAACCCATTCTTCATTATCTCCAGCTTCAACTCCAAAAAGTTGGCAGAGTGCATAAATGAGGCCAGGATGCCCCAGTTCTTCACTTGTTTCACTCTTTGTCGTGGTCAATATATTCTTAAAAATAATTCTCCCCACATTTATAGTTCAATTATTCTGAATATAGAAATCCATAATAGCTTTATCTCTTATTACCTAACTATGGTGATACCCACATTTATATTTCTATTATTCTGAATATAGAAATTCAGAATAGCTCTATCTCTTGTTACCTCACTATGGTGATAAGTCAGTAACGAGTAGAGGAAATAAAATAGTGTCACGCTTTAGATGTGGCATTCAACATGGAAGCAGAAAAATTTACCCGTTCTCATTGCTTTATCTTCCATGTCCCTTTCCCATTAGTGAGAAAGTTGATGACATCATTCAGCGGGCCTTTCGTTGTACTGAAGGTTTCATAATGACAGTTATAGGAGTTTGGGACTTCATAAAAGGAGTTAATGCAGGCGACACTAAATTCAATAGGAAATCCTCGCACTCAAATGGTTCCGTCCTCAGAATAGCACACATTGGCATAAAATTCTTTCATAATATTTGTAGCAGCCTTATTGGTGGTATAACAGAAGTTTTCCCACCTCCGTTTGGTAATAACTCGTTCAATTTCTCCTCCCAGACTCTTCAAAACTCGATCTTGTATACATTTCTTCCCTTCGAATACTAAAGTAAATCTCGACTGAGCCTTCGCATTAATGAAGCGAGACTCGTCAAACTCAAGTCACCTCTTTTGTCGCGGAGCCATTTCAATCTAATCAAAATTATAAAAAAATTCCAAAATACACTTCAAATACTCAAATAATGGCTTCAAAGAGTGACTCCAAGAGTTTAAAACTAAATTCCAAATATTTTTTCCAAATATTTTCTCCACATTCTTAAATTTTTTGGACCTTCTCAATGTGGAAGTAATTCAAGGTGAAAATCAAATATTTTTAGGTTGAAGTGAAGCTCTTACCGAGAGATGATAAAATTCGGTGTCTAAATGCTTTGAAATTGCCCTCAAATCCAAAATCTTCAAACCTTAGATCGAAATTTTTATTTTTTAAGAGGAAGGGGATGATGAATAGTGGCGATTGACAAGTCAAAATTGCGGTTAAAAGTGTTTTTTTTATCTCGCCGTCAGTGGGGTCTTCGGCATCGTCAGCGAGCTTTATTGAATTAATAACCAAAGTCTCGGGAAAAATCCACTGTCGGCAGTGTCGATGGCGCCGTCGGCAAGATTTTCAAAATTGGGTCAATTTCCAAATTTTTGCAATTTCGATCAATTTCAAGCCTCGACGGCATCCGTTCAATCATTATAGACATAAATTTTAATATGTACTTAACACAAATAAACATTCACAACACAAAACATCACAATTATATATAAATTCCAAGGGTTACAACACACATTACAAGACACACATAAGTTTGGTATTTTTTCAACCTTGATACATCAATTCAGCATCGCAATCCAAGCCACAACACTCTAAACACTAAAAACAAACATTTTATGCTCAATCTCAACTATACTGAGATCTAAAAGAAAAATTCGAAAGCAAAGCAAACACAAAGTTCAAATTAAATTACACACATAGAAATACAGGTAGCAAGGTAAATCTAATAGTTTTCCGATTTAGTGCTTGTTTCTCCTCTAAGATCATCCATTGATTGAACATGAACGAAGAGGTTATAGAAGGGTTGGTATGGAAATTCTTCAGTAGATTCCACCTTTATCCATCCCATCTTTCTCATCAATCGTATCAAACTTCCTTTGATATGTCCAGAGTGAGCAAATTGTTCTTTCATCCTCCAGTCTAGATGATCGAAAAAATCAGAGATATTGTTAATTACATTCATAACATTTTTTATCTCTTTCTCCAATTTCTTGATTTCGCGCAGGATCACTAGTGTCTTGTCCGGAACTAAAGGCTGAATAGGAAGTGAATTCTGAGATGATTGATCCATAATAATAGTCATATCATTCTCATCTTCATTGGTTGGGAACCTCTCGGTTGGGTTCAAAGGTTTCCAAGGTAGAAGTACCTTTTCCCAACTCTCATAAGCTATTTGGAAATGACTGCAGAGTAAGAAAATTGTTGAAGGATGTCCAAGCCCATAAGTTGATCAATGAACGATCAGGCCCAAAACAGACTTCACAATTATCGATCCAATATCAATCGGCTGTCCCATTTGGATAGAGTAATCTAGAATAACACTTTCCTTAGTAACTTTACCTATCTTCATTGTCAGTAATAGTTTTACAGATATGAAGAAGTGTCAGTGTTTAGAAATGAGGTTTAGAAGTGTCACAGAAAAACTAACATACCCATTTTCTCTCATATTCCTGTCTTCAGCTTCATTCGTCAAATATTGGTAGATCTCATTCATCAGGTTTCTTGTCGGGATGAAGTTGGAATAATGGCAGACAAGAACATTCTCGATCATATATAACTCATTAATTCATGCAAGAGTAAAAGTTATCCATCTACCTCGCACATAGACGACTCCCTGGTTGATTTCATGCAAATTAGCATAAAACTCCTTCACCACAGGAAAAACTACGGCGGATGTAGTGTAGCACAATACTTCCCATCTTTGTCGCACAATCATCTCTTCAATTGGTGTCGAAAAATTGTTCAATCCTTGATTCACGAATTCTCTTTCTTTGATTAATCTCCTCTTTGTCAACACTTTGTTGAAGATTTACTGCGCCTCGGAACTAATGAACTTTCTCCTGTTGAACGCTCGCAATCTATGGTTTTCATGGGAATTGGACGTCATAGGGATGAATTTAGTGGAGTTTCAATTCAATTTTGGGGAAATACAAACTTAAGAACCGAATTTGAAAGTTTATAGGGAGTAACTCCCGCTTAAAACTGCTAAAAACCGTCATTTCAAACTCCCGAAACCGTCATCCCACCGTTCTCGCCATCGGCGAACCTTTAGAATTAATTGCCTGGACTCTCGAGAAAAAACAGCCATCGGTGGCGTCGATGGCGCCTTCGGCGCTCAAGGCAAAAACTTCACAGTTTCGCTTTGGTCCGAATGCGTTCCAATTTTTTCTATGGATCCAATTTTTATGATAATTCAAGGGTAAACATGAGTAGTAGAGTTCAATACTACCACAAAATAATGATAATTTCAAATAAAACTACTATAATCACAATAAAAATAAAGATAAATATGGGTTACCTCCCATAAAGCGCTTGGTTTAACGTCGTTAGCCCGACCTATTTAGATATTATTCCGGTTGACTGATCATTAAAACCTTTTTAAAATTTGGTCTTTTACCCTCAAAGTACGGCTTTAATCTGTGTCCATTTACTTTAAATCCATTCTAATCTTTTGATCTTCAATTTCAACAGCTCTGTAAGTATAAAATTGAGTCACAGTAAAGGGTCCTAACTAGCGAGACTTCAATTTTCCAGGGAATTACTTCAGCCTTGTATTGTAAAGTGAAACTTCTTGTCCTGGTTCAAAGTTCTTCTGGTTAATCTTCTGATCATGTCATAACTTTAGTTTCTGCTTATAAATTATGTTGTTATCATAAGATTCATTTCTTAATTCTTCGAATTCATTCAATTGTAACAATCTCTTCTCACCAGCATCTTTCAAATTATAATTGAATTCATTAATCGCCCAATCTGCTTTATGCTCCAATTCCCATCTTTCAAATTATAATTGAATTCTTTAATTGCCCAACATGCTTTATGCTCCAATTCTACTCCAAGTGACAAGTCTTTCCAAAAATTAGCCTGTAAGGAGTCATTCCAATAGGAGTTTTATAAGAAGTCTTGTAGGCCCATATTATTTTCCAAAAATCAGCCTGTAAGGAGTCATTCTAATAGGAGTTTTATAAGCAGTACTGTAAGCCCATAATGCGTATCCAGTCTAGTGGACCAATCTACTCTACTAGGGTTTACAGTCTTCTCAAGTATTTGTTTATTCTCTCTATTAGAAACTTCAGCTAACCCACTGGTTTGAAGGTGATAGGAAGTTGAGATTCTATGAATAATATTATACTTTTCTGTCAATCTCTGATTGTATTTATTCCTAAAATGGGATCCTCTGTCAGTGATAATCATTCTCGGCATTTCATATCTAATGAAAATATTTTTCATTAAAAATCTTGAAACACTTTTAGTGTCACAACGAGGTAAAGCTTGTAGTTCAGTCCACTTTGAAACATAGTCTACTGCAATTAATATGTATAAGTTCCCAGATGAAGGAATAAATTGTCCCATGAAATTTAATCCCCAAACATCAAAGATCTCAACTTATAACATGAAATTTAGAGGCATTTCATTTCTTCTAGATATATTGCTTACTCGTTGGCATTGATCACAAGTTTTTATGTTTCTGTAAGCATTTCTAAAGAGAATAGACCAATAGAATCCAGCTTGTAAAATTTTATAAGTAGTTTCATCAATCCCAAAATGTCCTCCAAATTCAGAATCATGACATTTCTGAATGATTAGTTCAGTTTCTTCATAAGGTACACATCTTCTCATAATAAGATCCTTACATTGTTTATATAAATTAGGTTCATCCCAAAAATATGCTTTCGCATCATGAATGCATTTTCTTTGCTGTTGGAATGCCATCATAAGTGACAAAATATCAGTTACAATATAATTAATAATATCAGCATACCATGGTATTTTCCACTCATTACTATTATAAAGTTGTTCATTAGAGAAACTGTATGTAATTTTATTGTCGGTGTCAGATAATTCATGATTTTCTATTCTTGACAAATGATCAATGTCTGTAATTTTATTGTCGGTGTCAGATAATTCATGATTTTCTAATCTCGACAAATGATCAAATTATCAGTTCCCTTTCTATCAATAACCACAAGATCAAATTCTTGCATCAATAGTATCCATCTTATCAGTTCCCTTTCTATCAATAACCACAAGATCAAATTCTTGCATCAAAAGTATCAATCTAATCAGTTCCCTTTCTATCAATAACCACAAGATCAAATTCTTGCATCAAAAGTATCCATCTAATCAACACTATCAATAACCACAAAATCAAATTCTTGCATCAAAAGTATCCATCTAATTAACCTTGGTTTTGCATCCTTCTTCTTCATCAGATATTTAATAGTAGAGTGACCAATGTGCACAACACATTTAGTCCCAATTAAATAAGATATAATTTGTCTAAAGCATACACAATGGTCAGTAACTCTGTTTCAGTAACAATATAGTTAATTTGAGCATCATTAAGAGTTTTACTAGTGTTTTACATAACTTTAAAAATCTTTTCATACATTTATCCAAGAACAGCTCCAATAGCATAATCACTAGTATCGTACATCAGTTCAAATGGTTTCCCCCAGTTAGGTGAAACTATAATAGGGTTTGTGATTAGTTTTTCTTTTAATAACCCAACAACATTTAAACAGTGTTCATTAAATTCAAATTTCTTGTCTTTTTTTAAAAGTTGGCATAGAGGTTTAGTAATTTTTGAAATTTTTTTAATAAAAAGCCTGTAAAAACCAACACGTCCAAGAAAACTTCTAACCTCTCTTACATTAGTAGGAGGTGTTAATTTAGATATAACTAGAATTTTTGCAGGGTCTGCTTTCATACCATTTTCTAAAATTTTATGCACTAACACAATTCCTCCAGCAACCATAAATTGACATTTCTCCCAATTTATAACTAAATTAGTCTTTTGCATAACTCCAAAATTTTTTCAAGATAATTTAAGCATGCGTCAAATAATGTTCCAAATACAGAGAAATCATCCATAAATACTTCCAATCCATCATCAATTAACTTACTAAATATAGACATCATACATCTCTGGAATGTTGCAGGTGCATTACATAATCCGAAAGGCATTCTTCGAAAAGCAAAAGTTCCAAAAGAACTAGTAAATGTTGCATTTTCTTGATTCTCAGGAGAAATATGAATTTGATGGTAACCGGTATATCCATCTAAAAAATAAAAATATTTGTGCCCAACAAGTCTATCTACTATTTGGTCTAAAAATGGTAAAGGGAAGTGATCTTTCGTAGTGGCAGTGTTTAATTTTCTATAATAATGCAAATACGTCACCCAATAACTTGTCCGATAGGTATTAATTCATTATTCTCTTTTGTTTCAACAGTCACTCCTCCTTTCTTAGGAATACAATGAATTAGACTTACCCAAACACTATCTGAAATATGATATATAATTCCAGTATCTAACCATTTCAAAATTTCCTTCTTAACTACTTCTTTCATCATTGGATTTAATCTCATTTGTGGATCAACTCTTGGTTTATACACCCACGCACTATCTGAAATAGGATATATAATTCCAGTGTCTAACCATTTCAAAATTTCCTCTGTGCACTATCTGAAATAGGATATATAATTCTAGTGTCTAACCATTTCAAAATTTCCTTTTTTACCCATTATCTGAAATAGGATATATAATTCCAGTGTCTAACCATTTCAAAATTTCCTTCTTAACTAATTCTTTCATCATCGGATATATAATTTCAGTGTCCAACCATTTCAAAATTTCATTCTTGACTACTTCTTTCATCATTGAGTTTAATCTCCTTTGTGGATCAACTCTTGGTTTATATTGTTCATCCAGTATAATTCTATGCATACAGATCTTTGTGGATCAACTCTTGGTTTATATTGTTCATCTAATATAATTTTGTGCATACAGATCGAATGACTGTATATAATTCTAGTGTCTAACCATTTCAAAATTTCCTTCTTAATTACTTCTTTCATCATCGGCTTTAATCTCTTTTGTGGATTACTCTTGGTTTATATTGTTCATCTAATATAATTTTGTGCATACAAATTGAAGGACTGATTCCTTTAATATCCATGGTTTATATTGTTCATCTAATATAATTTTGTGCATACAGATTGAAGGACTAATTCCCTTAACAAAATTGCCTTCTTAACTACTTCTTTCATCATTGGATTTAATCTCCTTTGTGGATCAACTCTTGGCTATATTGTTCATCTAATATAATTCTGTGCATACAGATTGAAGGACTAATTCCCTTAATATCAACTAAGGTCCAACCAAAAGCTTTCTTATATCTTTTTAATGTATCCAAAAGTTTTTGCTCCTGCAAATCATTTAATTTTGAAGATATAATAACAGGTAGTGTAGATGAGTTTCCCAGAAACACATACTTCAAGTGCTTAGGTAATATTTTCAACTCAAGTTCTGGTGATTTTATAATTGACAAAATTAAATTCTTATCAGCATTTCCTGTAATATCCAGCATCTCAAATATTTTCTGAATATAATCTAATTCTTCATTTTTTGTTTCGTCCAAAATAACTTCATCTCTGAATTGTTCTTTCTCTTCAAAATGTTCTTTAAAATGCTCATTCAATAGATGTTCACTAATTTCGATGCAAAAAAATATTCATTATCTCTTTCAACAGTAGGGTGTTTCATAGATTTCACAATGTTAAAAGTCATTTCTTGATCGTTAACTCTCATAGTTAATTCTCCCTTTTTGAGCATTTATCATAGCTTTTCCAGTAGCTAAAAATGGTCTCTCTAAAATGATAGGTATTTCTTTATCTTCCTCCATATTTAAAACAATGAAATCCATAGGAAAGATAAATTTATCAACTTTTACTAACACATCTTTTATAACTCTCTTAGGATAAGTAACTGAACGATCCACTAACTGAAGAGTTACAAAAGTAGGTGAGACTTCTCATAATCTTAATCTTTTGAAGATTGATGGAGGCATAAGATTAATGTTGGCTCCCAAATCACATAAAGCTCTTCCATAAAATTTTTCACTGATGGCACACGGTATAGTGAAACTACCTGGATCCTTTAATTTTTCTGGAAGCTTTTTCTGAATAATTGCACTACACTCTTCGCTAACTCCAACAGTCTCATTATTAACTTCCTTTTCTTGTTCAGAATATCTTTCATAAATTTCACATAATTGGGCATTTGCTCTAAGGTTCAGAATATCTTTCATAAATTTCACATAATTGGGCATTTGCTCTAAAGCTTCTACGAAGATTAATTGCACTACACTCTTCGCTAAGTGCAACAGCCTCATTATCAATGAACTTCCTTTTCTTGTTCAAATTGCACTGCACTCTTCGCTAAGTGCAACAGTTTTGTTATCCGTGAACTTCCTTTTCTTGTTCAGTATATCTTTCATAAATTTCACATAATTGGGCATCTACTCTAAAGCTTCTACGAAGGGAATGTTTACATCTTTCATAAACTTCACATAATTGGGCATTTGCTCTAAAGCCTCTACGAAAGGAATATTTACTGTTAATTTCTTAAGAATTTCTATAAACTTGGCTACACTCTTTACTAAGTGCAATAGTTTCATTATCCGTGAACTTCCTTTTCTTGTTCAGAATATTCATAAACTTCACATAATTGGGCATTTGCTCTAAAGCTTCTACGAAGGGAATATTTACCGTTAATTTCATAATAATTTCTATAAACTTGGAAAATTGTTTATCCTTTTTGTATTGCTTCAATCTTTGAGGAAACGGTGGTGGAGGTTTCTCTACAGTAATTTTCATTGGTGTAAGTGGATATTCTAAATATGGATATTCATGATACTTTTCTTTTTCTGTATCCACTTTCTCTTTTTCAGTTTTTGTTTCTTTCTGCACTCTTGTCTCCAATTCTTTTCCACTTTGTAATAGTATAATTTTTATCTGTTTTTTTCCTTGATATTTAGGATTAGGTTCCACAGTACTAGGAAAAGTTCTCAATGTTTGGTTACTAAGCACAATAGTGATATGCCCCAATTAATTTTCAATATTCTTGATAGCAGTTCCTTGATTTTGTAACTGATTTCCTTGATTTTGTAAATGATTTCCTTGATTTTACAATTGTTGACCAATGTTTAATATCATCTCTTCTATAGACAACTTCTTTTCCTTAATTTGAGTGTTATTGTTAAATCCTAGAGGATAAGAAGGTTCATAATTAACATTTCGTTGGTTGGATGAATTTCCTAATGGGTTCACTGGTCTGTTCGCCCATTGTTGATTTGTAGAAGAATTGTTATTTCAATTAAAATTAGGATGATTCTTCCAACCTGGGTTATAATAGTTCGAATAAGGGTTTTTGGTTCTATTATTAATAGCATTTAAAGTCTCGTATGAAGGTTGAACATCCAAAAAATGCCCAGATGAATTCTCTTCCATCATAGGAAGCGTTGGAGAATAATTCATCCCATAATGATCTAAAATGAATTCTCTTCCATCATAGTAGGTGTTGGAGAATAATTCATTACATAATGATCTAATTTCTTCTTCCATCATAGGAGGTGTTGAAGAATAATTCATCCCATAATGATCTAATTTCCTTGATATTACTTCCATCATAGGAGGTGTTGAAGAATAATTCATCCCATAATGATCTAATTTCTTTGATATTGTGTTGGAGAATAATTCATCCCATAATGATCTAATTTCTTTGATATTGCAGCAATCTACGAAGCATCCATAATAATCTAATTTCTTTGATATTGCAGCAATCTGCGAAGCTAACATAGATATTGCATCAGAATCATTAGGATTTACCCTTTCAGATGGCCATTGAAAATTGTTGGTATTCATCTCTTCTATTAACGAATAAGCCTCATCAAAAGGTTTTGACATTAAAGAACCACCACCCGCAACATCTATAATCAATCTAAGTGATCCCACTAATCCATTATAAAAATTTTGAATTATCAACCAATCTAGTAATGAATGATGAGGGCACTTTCTCATTATAAAAAGTTTGAATTATCAACCAATCTGGTAACGAATGATGAGGGCATTTCTTAATAGTCTTTAAATCTCTCCCAAGCTTCATATATCGACTCTCCATCAATCTGACAAAATGATGTTATGTCATTTCTAAGTTTAACAGTTTTGGATGGAGAGAAATATTTGGATAGAAATTTCTGTGAAGGTTCTCCCCAAATTCTAATAGATCCAGGAGTTAACGAATTTAACCACATCTTAGACTTATCCCTAAGTGAAAAAGGAAAAATTCTAAGTCTAACAACATCGTTCAAAACTCTGTCATATTTAAAGGTATGACAGAACTCAGAATTTATATAAAACTCAAATGGTACAAAGTTCTAAAAAACTAACAAGGTGTAAATTAGGATCTTCATTTGGTGTACCTCCAAATTGACTGTTTTGTACCATTTGGGTAATAACAGGTTTAAGCTCAAATGAATTAGCAGCTACTTCAGGATTTTGGATAAATAAGTGAATTTTATTTGCTGTAGGATTTGCATAATCTCGTAGAGGTCTAGGTTGGTGTTCATTTTCTATTCCTTGATTGTTCACGCTGTTTTCCATTGTGTCTGGATTTCTAGGTTCTCTTCTTAGTTTTCTAATTCTTTTAACAGTGCATTCTAATTCTAAATCGTAGGGTATAAGATTTTCAGGTCCAAATTTACGCATACAATTGAAATCAGTACGCAAAAAAATAGTTAACTAAATATGAAAATAAGTTGCGATTCTAGTAAAAGTTTTCTAATAGTTCTAATTTGTCTGTTGCTCTAATTATGATTCTTGTTTACTCCCTGACAACGACACCAAAAACTTGACAACGACTTTATATATGCTTAAAAATACAAGAATTTGATACTGCTGCTAGAAGATTTAATTCCCCGACAACGACGCCAAAAACTTGATAGCAGTTATAGATTCTATAAAGATGTATATAAAATATTCAATAATTACAAAGTCACACTTATCAACACAAGTATATGTATCGCTCAAGTAATACAGAGCTCTAATGGAGTCCTGGATATCGATCCCATCGGGAGTAATATTAGAGGCTACGAACTAAGATTTTAGAAAATCAATACTTAATCACAACAATATAGTTCAAATTGCTTATTTGTCACTAATAGATAATTGAAATAAATATGTAATTTTAATAACTCTTAAATAACTAATTCTACTAATAAAATTTTTAATGTAAAGTTTAATATATAAGAAAGCATCCTTTTCCTTGTCAAAAAAATAAAGTGAATGAATAAAGTGAATTAGTTCAAATTGAATTGTGCCAAATAGCAGCTTACCTATTCTTTACGCTTTGGTCCAGGCATAAAGAACATTGACTAATCATATGCTTGTTTACTGAATCTGCGGCGGCTAGGATGCGAGGATACCGACTCTCACTGTGGAGCTCCCACGTTTCCCTCGCCTGAGGGCTAACATCTACACTTTAGCACCCAAATGATAGGACCGAATTGAGGATTTTAGTCTATCACTCTAAAATCTTCAATTCTATCCCAACCGATAGGACCGAATTGAGGATTTTAGTCTGTCACTCTAAAATCTCCAATTCTATGCCCTGATAATTTTATTTCCCTATTTATTTGCACCCAACTTTCAAGGACTTTGACCTCCCTGAATCTTAGATGCAATCTTCACTTTAGTTGTAAAACTCAACATATTTTAACAAATCAATTGGCTAGACTGAAATTAAATTAAGATTGAAGTGAAAAGATCATCACAACTTCTTTAACATTCTCAAGGCTCAACCAATTCAAATCACCATTTTACAAAATCTAAAGACAGAGAAAACTACTCAAAACTCACGGGGAAGATACGACAAAACTCAAAATTTATATATAAAAGCAAAGTCATACAAACTAGAATAAGTAAATACCACTTATCTCTAATTCCTCCCCAAGAAAACTCCTCGAAGTTCCTCTGAATCTCTTCCATTCTTTACAGTACACAGAATTCTTCTTTGAAGCGATAAGGAAGAAAAAATCTCTCACTTTCCCTCTACTCTTACAATCTCTCGAAGAATTCCTCACAATCTAGCCCTAAATTAAACTCTCTACCCTCTACACCCTCTCTAATTTTCAGCCAAAAGTTTCTCTTAAAGTTGTAGAAGAGTTTTTTCAAGAGTTTCCTAAGTATCCCCTAAAAAATTGTCCAATTCAATGCACCTATTGAGATAAACACCAATCTCGCCGTCGACGACCTTGAGGGTGTCGTCCGTGGCCTTCTGGAATATTTGATTCTGAACTCTTAGGAAAAACCCGCCGTCGGCGCCGTTGGGCTCGTCGTCGGTGCTCTATTTTAAATCTCCATATTTGGTCCTTTTCGCTCCAAATTTGCACTTTTTTGCATCTTTTTGCTCCAATGACCATAATTCAACCTACCTACAACAAAACATCAAAAATAGCTTTCTTTAAAGTGCAATATAATCAAAATCAGTGTAAAATAAGTATGAAAATCTCAACATATTTTCCTTTGGTCAAATATCACCACATCTCACAAGGTGAAGTTTTTTGGTTTTTTTGAAGGTCTAGTGAACAAAATATATAATGCTAAGTTTGTTAGAAGAATTGGAAACTTTCACTGTTTCATTAATTCTAATAAAAAAATTGGTTTCTTTGGAGATATTAATGTGGTTGTGACCGCCCTCCATTTATTCAGGTCAATTTCTCTATTGATAATTATAAACTTTTTGTCACTATTATGTATGCTAGTAATCTGAAATCTGTTAGAATGGATTTATGGTATTGGTTGCTTTCTTTGAAAACTGGTATTAATATGTCATGGCTGGTGGGAGATGACTTAAATTTGATTTTTTCTTCTGAGTAGAACAAAGGGTGATCGACCTCTTAATCTTAGCATGTTGTTTGAATTTAATGATGTTATGTTTGACTCTTGGTTGTTTGATTTGAGTTTTAAGTGCAGTATTTTCTCCTGGTCCAGAGAGAAAGCCTTTTAGAGAATTGATAAATTTGTTTCTAATAATTTATTGTTGGATTGTTTTTCCTTAACTAGTGTTTATCACTTGGCTATCTCTTGATTTGATCATGCTCCTTTATTGCTGATCATGAGAGCTAATACTAAACATATGAACTATCATTTCAGATTCTTAAATATGTGGACTCTTTACAACTGTTTCTTTCAGTTTGTGGAAGATAACTGGTTAATGATGACTTTATCAATATTGGTTTCAAACTATGGAAACTATGAAAAATTTGGCAGAAAAACCTAAGAAATGGAATTGGGAGGTTATTGACAACCTTCATAATGTTGTAGGTATTGTTGGAAAAAGTTCAAGATGTCGGAAGATAATTATAATAATGATCAAATTTATTTCAATGTTTTGCTTACCAGATAAGAAGAATTAAATATTTTTATCTCTATGGAGGAATCCTTCTTTAGCCAAAAGGTTGTGGGTCATCAGATGGTTGATGGTGACAGACACATCTCTTACTTTCATTCTTTCATTAAAGAAAGGAGAATGATTAATGAGATCAACAGGGTGAAGCTTAATGATGGTAATTTTTTATAAAATGCTGATCAAATTGAATCATATGGTATCAACTTCTTTTCTAATCTTCCTAAAAGTGATGGTTGTGCTTTGGATAAAATTAATGATGCTATAATTAACTCTGGCTCCTGAAAAGGTGGAAATTAAAGAAGCAATCTTCTCTATGGATAGTGGAAAGACATCATTTCCTAATGGTTTCTATATTGCTTTTTATAAAGCTACTGGGAAATTGTTAAATGTGATGTTGTTGATAATATACAAGAATTTTTCAAGGGCAAAGATTTAGTTCAGCATTTCAAATCAACTAATCCTATCTTAATTCCTAAAAATAAATATATCAATAAGTGGGCAGTTTAAACTTTGTGATCTCTAAGATCATTTCTAAAATCATTGTTAGTGGAATTCAACCTTAGTTGTTATCATCAAGCTGCTTTTGTTAAATGTAGATTTATTGGTGATAAGGCTTTAATCGCTCAAGAACTTATGTTGGACTTGGACAGAAATTGCAAGGGAGGTAATGTTATCTTTAATATGGGTATTAAAAAAACTTTTGATACTTTAAGATGGGAGTTTATTCTGGACGTTTTGAAAGCTCGTGAATTTAATATCTCTTTTTACAATCTTATTATAGGGATTTTGGATAATAATTTCTATTTTATTTTGATTAATAGAATATTTATTATTTTTTTAAAGCTTCTAGAGGTATTAAATAAGGAGATCCACTTTCTCCCATTATTTTCTTTTTGTCTTTTGACGATCTTTTGAGATCTCAATGATGAAGCATCCTACTATGTTCTTTGCTGATAACGGTAATATTGGGATATCTCTCCTTGTTTATGTTGAGGATTTGGTGCTATTTTTCAATGCCAATAAGATAATTATTAAAAGGCTTTAGAAGGGTTTATGTAATTCCCAAGCTATTGTCAGTCTGATGTATATTACTAATAAATGTTTCTTCTATTATTCTAAAGGTGCTACTCCTTCGAAAGGGAATTGGATCCAAGATTTTATTGGGTAAAAAAAGAGGGATCTTCCTATGCCTTATTTAGGGTATTCTTTTGATAAAGTCTAGCAGAGGAAACATATTTTTGTTAGGGTGATTGATAAATTAAATAACAATGTTATGTCTTGAGAAAACTAACTTTCTATCTTTTGGGGAGAAAAGTCACTCTTTAGGAAAATATTCTTTCCTCTATTCCTCTTTATACCATGCAAGTCATGAAGGTACCCTTTGGCATTTGCAATATGCTAGAGAATATTTTCAATAAATTCTTATGGGCTAATGAAGATCATAAAATAAATTGGCTAAGATGGTCCATGTTATGTAAACCTAGTGATTCAGGTGCTTGATACACCAAAATAATATGTTGTTTTAAGTATATATTTTATGCTTATTTTTAGTGATATTGCACTTTAAAAAAATGTATTTTCATATTTTTGTTGCAGGTATATCAATTTTATGCATTTAGAGAAAAAATAGCAAAACGAACGAAATTTGGAGCCAAAATAACGAAGTTTCAAATTATGACGCATGATGCGTCGAAGTGGCGCCAGATGCGTCGAATTGGCGCCATATGTGCCAAAACCTAAAACAACACAATATTCAGGAAACTGGTGCATGGTGCGTCAAATTAGCGCCAGATGCACCATTTGACATAGAGTTGGTGCATGATGTGCCAGATTTGGCGTCAGATGCACCAGGGATGACTTTTTGCAGATTAAAGTGGTTTGAGATGAATTTTGCGCAAATTTTCAAAGGGAAACTTGTTCTAAACACCCATTGGAGTAATTCAATCCTTTTAGACACTTTGGAAGGTTCTTTTATGAAGGGATATGTCTCTTGAATCAATGACATGCCTTTTGAATTAAAAGAGTTGACTTTTGAACAGATTTAAAGAGGGAAGTCTAGGGCTTGAAGATGAGAAGAGGAGAGTATTCTTGGGGTGTGAGGTGTGTGGCATGAAGAAGGAGAGTTAGAGAGAGAGAAAGTTAAGGGCTTGGAGATTTTCTTCAAGGATTATAAGAGGAGATTGAATGTGAGAGATTTCTTCTTCAATACACTTCTAAGAGAGAATTGAGAGTGCTTGTAAAGAGAGAAAGGCTTGGAGAGAATTTATAGTGGGAAAGATTATGAGATAAGTTATGTCTTTTATTTCTTTTATTTTGTAAACTTATTTTTTTATATTAAATCTATATTTTGTCGTATCCTTCTCATGAATTTTGAGTAGTCTTCTTTATCCTTCTCCTTACTTTGAGATATGGTTTTGTGAATAATTGATTTTTATTTTATATGGTTTTAAATATCAATAATTTGTGATGGTTTGAACTCCGATCTTTATTTACTTTTTGATATGACCAATTGAAATGTTAAAATTTGTTTAAAAACATATGTTCCGAAAGGGCTATGATTTCTACAACATGAGGAGAATCACATTTGATTTCATGGGAGAGTATTTCATCCATGGAAATGGATGCAAATAAATATATAAATATACTTTTTTGGATGCAGAATTGAAGGTTTTAAGTTGACCGATTAAAATCCTCAATTTAGTCCAATTTATTGGAAACTGATGCGAGATTGTTTGCCCTAAAGGGAGGGAGTAGTGGGAGCTCTGGAGTGGCAGCCAATATCCTCCCAACCTAACCACAAAGTTGGAGATGAAACTCTAGATTAGTCAATGTTCTTTATGCACTCGGAAGAGGGTAAAAANCAAGGCTCATTTGATCATACCAAGCTCAATTGGTTTGGGTTTGGTCATAGTTCCAAAAAGGTGCATATGGCTTAATATTGTTTTTGGGCTAGGTTAGGCATGCCAATTGGCCCAATTAAATATGGCATTTGGTGTAGGAGATCATGAGGAACAACTTTCATGAAGGGTGAAAGTCATTTTGAGGTCAATTGGTTAATCAATTTGGTGGATTTTTGGTTTTGGACCCATTTTAAGCATGTTGGGCTAAGTTTGTGTCAAACTTGGGCTAGCCATGGGCTAAGTCCAAATTGATTGTTGTGTTTGGTGTAAAACATCATAAT
>JXCR01134251.1:80042-103507 GCA_002079205.1 Phalaenopsis hybrid cultivar | reverse complement strand
CACCTACTAAGTGCTAGAGGTTAAGATCAATATGTGAAACTTCAAGTTGAGTAAAGAGAAGAGTTTTGAATTTCTAATGGTGGGGGTACCTTTTCTAGTTTTCTAAGACTAGTCAATAGGAAAGTCCTATTGCTAGACCTAGGCTACTAAAGAAGTTTCTGGACCTCAGTCAAAAGTGAGGTCAACAGGAGGTTTTTGGCAACCTTCATAATGTTGTAAGTATTATTGGAAAAAGGTAAAGATGTTGGAAGATGATTATAATAATGATCAAATTTATTTCAATGTTTTGCTTATCAGACAAGAAGAATTAAATATTGTTATCTCTATGGAGGAATCCTTCTTTAGCCAAAAGGTTGTGGGTCATCAAATGGTTGATGGTTATAGACACACCTCTTACTTTCATTCTTTCATTAAAAAAGGAGAATGATTAATGAGATTAATAGGGTGAAGCTTAATGATGGTAATTTCTTATAAAATGCTGATCAAATTGAATCATATGGTATCAACTTATTTTCTAATCTTCCTAAAAGTGATGGTTGTGCTTTGGATAAGATTAATGATGCTATAATTAACTCCGGCTCCTGATAAGGTGGAAATTAAAGAAGCAATCTTCTCTATGGATAGTGACAAGACATCATTTTCTAATGGTTTCTATATTGCTTTTTATAAAGCTACTGGAAAATTGTTAAATGCGATGTTGTTGATAATATACAAGATTTTTCAAGGGCAAAGATTTAGCTCTATATTTCAAATTAACTAATCTTATCTTAATTCCTAAAAATAAATCTATCATTAAGTGGGCAGTTTAAACTCTGTGATCTCTAAATCATTTCTAAAATCATTGTTAGTGGAATTCAACCTTATTTTCATAAGCTTAGTTGTTATCATCAAGCTGCTTTTGTTAAATGTAGATTTATTGGTGATAATGCTTTAATCACTCAAGAACTTATGTTGGACTTGGACATAAATTGCAAGGGATGTAATGTTATCTTTAATATGGGTATTAAAAAGACTTTTGATACTTTAAGATGGGAGTTTATTCTAGACATTTTGAAAGCCTGTGAATTTAATATCTCCTTTTAAAATCTTATTAGAAGGATTTTGGATAATAATTTCTATTTTATTTTGATTAATAAAATATTTATGGTTTTCTTAAAGCTTCTAGAGGTATTAAATAAGGAGATCCACTTTCTCCCATTATTTTCTTTTTTTGTCTTTTGACGATCTTTTGAGATATCTCAATGATAGTTGATGAAGCATCCCACTGTGTTCTTTGCTGATAACGATAATATTGGGATATCTCTCTTTGTTTATGCTGAGGATTTGGTGTTATTGTTTAATGCCAATAAGAGCTTTATTAAAAGGCTTTAGAAGGGTTTATGTAATTCCCAAGCTATTGTCTGTCTGATGTATATTACTAATAAATGTTTCTTTTATTGTTCTAAATGTGCTACTCCTTCAAAAGAGAATTGGACCCAAGATTTTATTGGGTAAAAAAAGAGGGATCTTCCTATGCCTTATTTAGGGCATTCTTTTGATAAAGTCTAGCAGAGGAAACATATTTTTTTAGGTTGATTGATAAATTAAATAACAATGTTATGTCTTGAGAAAACTAACTTTCTATCTTTTGGGGAGAAAAGTCACCCTTTTGAAAAGTATTATTTCCTCTATTCCTCTTTATACCATGCAAGTCATGAAGGTACCCTTTGGCATTTGCAATATGCTAGAGAATATTTTCAATAAATTATTATGGGCTGGTGAAGATCATAAAATACATTGGCTAATATGGTCAAAGCTATGTAAACCTACTAATTCAGGTGTCTGATACAGCAAAATAGTATGTTATTTTAAGTATATATTTGTTGACCTCATTTTTTGTTGAGGTTTAGTTTTTCCTCTTTAGTAGCCTAGGGTCTAGCCATAGGACTTTTCCTGTTGACTATTCCTAGAAAACTAGACATGGAACCCTCACCATTAGAAATTCCAAACTCTTCCCCACTTATCTTGAAGTTCCACATGTTGCTCTCAACCTCTAAATACTTAGTAGGTGGGGTCATTGTGGGGGAAACTCAAGATGAGTCACCCTTAGGATTGCTGGACCTTAGGGTTGACCTTGGGTGTTGGTCTGGAGCTAAGGAACTCACTACACTTATCTGTACCCACAATCACTCACAACCCTGAACTCATATTTCTAGCCTAGATCCCTTGATCTTTTGGGATATCATGTAGATTGTCCCCTAAACCTACAATTTCTAGCCTAGAACCCTTGATCTTTTGGGATACTCATGTAGATGGTCCCCTAAACCTACTTGCCCTAGGGCTATGGTTTAGCTAAGACCACTATGTAGAGGACCCAAAATGGGTTTTCCATTGTTCCATGTCTAGCCTAGATCCCTTGATCTTTTGGGATACTCATGTAGATCGTCCCCTAAACTTACTAGCCTTATGTCCCTTGATCTTTTGGGATACTCGTGTAGATGGTCCCCTAAACCTACTAGCCCTAGGGCTACGAGTTTAGCTAAGACCACTATGTAGAGGACCCAAAATGGGTTTTCCATTGGTCCATGGCTTATTGGTGATTGTTGGTACCTCAAATCTACCAAAATACCCATCTTGGCCTTTTACCTCTAAAACACCCCCAAATTACCAAAATACCCCGCCATAGCTCAAAATCCCAAAAATTCAAAAAATTCCCAGAAAATCCCAATAAATCATAAATATCCCCAATTACATTTTTCTTAACTACCACATGACCCAATTTGGCCAATTTGACCATCTTTAATCCTTTAAAGACTCAAATTTCCCCAAATCCAACTCAAATGTCCATCAATTTGATCTTAATTGAGCCCAATTCCAATCCTAAACTCAAATTCAATTTTTATATGACAAAAATAAACCAAATACAAGCTCAATTGGTCCATGATTTGAGCCCAATTTTGATTTGGGTCAAAACCCCAATTTTGACCATATGACCTAATCTCACCAAATTGACCCATAGCCTGTAAATTGGCCTCAATTAATGTTGAAAATATTTATAACATTCCTATACATAAAAATCAACCATCAATTGGCCTTGGTGAAGTCTCAAATCCGTTTGATTTTTGGCCTAAATCCAAAATTCCCAAATTTAGCCCCAAATTTGCTAAGTCCCCAAATTTCACCCACCCTAAATCCAAAATTCCCAAATTTAGCCCCAAATTGGCTAAGTCCCCAAATTTCACCCAATTGTTTGCCTTAACCTCCAAATTGGCATCCAATTCATGTTGAAAACTCTTCATGAGGTCCCTATTGCCCATTTACAATAATCAATTTGGACTTAGCCCAAGGCTAACCCAAGCTAGACCCTAGCCTAGCCCAACATGACCAAATTGATTAAAGTTCAAAATTCCTTCAAATTGACCCTTCAATTGGACTCAAAACCACTTCCATCCTTCACCAAAAATGTTCCTTATGATCATCTACACAAAATGCAACAATTATTTGGACCAATTGACATAGCTAGCCTAGCCCAAACACAAGTTTTGGTCATTTGANACTCAACATAAAAATTTCAAAATATTTTGAGTTCATTTGACAACTTAAGTTGATTTTTAAAGATAAACATCACTTTTAACACTTAAATGATTTTTAAAAATCAAAATATAACTCAAAAAGTTATGAAATTTAGTTTTTTTGAGTTCTCTGTGATCAGGGATACTTTTTAAAAATAAAATGATATTTAAAATAAAAGCTTGGTTTTTAGCCTATTTGAATTGAATTTGACAAATTATGAAGTGTTAGAGTCTTAGGGGCAAATGTGTAATTTTGGAAATTTAGCCTTAATTAACATTTAGGCTTAAGTCAAGGAGGGAAAATGGGTAACCTCTGATCTTAATCAATTTATTTGATGCTTGAAACAAAAGGGGTTTAACTGGTAGAAACCAATCTCACTTTCTTAATTAAGATTAATAAATTTCTAATTTATTAAGATTTGGAAGTTTATTAAAATTAAATGATTCTAATTAAGATTAATAAATTTCTAAATTATTAAAATTTGGAAGTTTATAAAAATTAAATGATCCTCGATAAGTTAATAAATTTCTAAATTATTAAAATTTGGAAGTTTATTAAAATTAAACGATCCTGGACTGGGGTATGACTTTTGAAGCCAATAATTAATCAATTTAATACCCCTATTTTGATTTTCAAATAAAATCCAAGTGTTAATAAATTTCTAAATTATTAAAATTTAGAAGTTTATTAAAATTAAATGATCCTGAACTTAGTAATAAATTTCTAAATTATTAAGATTTGGAAGTTTATTAAAATTAAATGATCCTGGATTTAGAAAATTTCTAAATCATTAAAAATTTGGAAGTTTATTAAAATTAAATGATCCTGACTTAGGGATTATGACTTTTGAAGTCAATAATTAATCAATTTAATACCCCTATCTTGAATTTCAAATAAAATCCATTTAATAAATTTCTAAATCATTAAAAATTTGGATGTTTATTAAAATTAAATGATCCTGGACTTCGGGGTATGAATTTTGAAGTCAATAATTAATCAATTTAATACCCCTATCTTGATTTTCAAATAAAATCTAAATTATGAATCAAGACCACCTAAGGTTTAACCCTTTTCAAAACTAATTAAGACACACACCTAGATCTTAAGGGCTTAGTTGTGACTTAGGCTAAATAAAAAATTGATTAAATAAGGATTAGAGAAATAAACATAACTAAATAAAACATCCTTGAAACACCACTAAGCCCAATTAGGATTAAAAATTTGGCTAAGTGTTCAAATTACACTAACTTACCCCTTTAAGGGTTTTCACCCACATAATTCTTAAATTGAATCACAAGTGATAATTACCCTATTCTTAGGGATAATTGAAACATCAGTGCTCACTGAGTAATACGGGTATTTACAGGATGAACTTCTTAGGGATAATTGAGACATCATAGTTCACTGAGTAATAAGGGTATTTACAGGATGAACCGTTAGGCAACATAATGAGTTTAAATGGACTCGAGGCTTTTCACTAGTTGGTGAGAGAGAGGCATGGACCTACATTATAATAAGTTTAAATGGACTCGAGGCTTTTCACTATTAGTGAGGAGGGGAGGCATGGACCTGCTTCCCTCTCCTAACTTGTTGGATACCTCAGAGGCCTATTAAACTTAATATTCTTTGCTCAATGGAATCTTCCTTAATTAAACACCTGCTTCCCCCTCCTAACTTGTTGGATACCTCAGAGGCCTATTAAACTTAATATTCTTCGCTCAATGAAATAATCCTTAATTAAACTCTTAAGGACTCACCAAGATATGATATAGGGTTAGGAAAATTATCAAAATTTTACCTTTCCTGCTATTCATAAACTGCCTTAACATGCATTTTAAGTTTCAGGTGTTGGAACGAGAAGACTCGTCAGGTACACTTTTACAGTTTTCAGCATTATCTTTCTTGTACTTTCATATTGTACTTTTATATCTGTAAATTTGCATGTTAAACAACGATGTCATCCTGCATGAAAATTGAAACTATCAGGATAACCACATAACCAAAACCAAAACTAAAATCAACCAAGATAAAATTCACCACCATGACGTTCAAAATATAAAATCAAAATTTAATCACAAATATCACACAAAACCACAACTTCAACTAAATTAAGATGTCTCTATTGAATGATTGGGAATCCCTCGGAGGAGGTAACCTACGGTTGCTAACGAGGCTTCCTACGGTTTTAATGAAATTATGGAACTCATTAAGTTGGGTTTAGTAAGTTCATTTGGACTAAGTGAATCCATTAAAAAATAGTGATGCCTCATTAAGTTGGGTTTAGTAAGTTCATTTGGACTAAGTGAATCCAATAGAAAATAGTGATACCAGAACGAGGGAACCCTCATTAAGTTGGGTTTAGTAAGTTCATTTGGACTAAGTGAATCCAATAGAAAATAGTGATGTTAACCTATGGTTGCTAACGAGGCTTCCCACGGTTTAAATGAAAGTATGGAATTCATTAAGTAACCTACGGTTGCTAACGAGACTTCCCACGGTTTAAATGAAATTATGGAACTCATTAAGATGGGTTTAGTAAGTTCATTTGGACTAAGTGAATCCAATAGAAAATAGTGGTGCCGGAATGAGGGAGTAACCTACGGTTGCTAACGAGGCTTCCCACGATTTAAATGAAATTATGGAACTCATTAAGATTGCCCTACGATTGCTAACGAGGCTTCTCACGGTTTAAATGAAATTATGGAACTCATTAAGTTGGGTTTGAACGAGGCTTCCCACGGTTTAAATGAAATTATGGATCTCATTAAGTTGGGTTTGATAAGTTTGTGGACTAAGTGAATCCAATAGAAAATAGTGATGCCGGAATGAGGGAACCGTAGGATCCTAACTGGTGTCGCTCTAATCAACTTTAATATGCCCTCACAAAATTTAAAGAATTTCAACCATAGGGCCACCTGATTTGACATTATAACTTGGCACACTAGATAACTCAAACTTGTCGCGGCAAGGAACTTGGAGCTAGCATGGTGGGCATACTTGACACACTAGATAACTCAAACTCGTTGCAGCAGGAGCTTGGAGCTAGCTTGGTGGGCAACACGGCCATCTTCAACAGCAAAACCTGTCTTCCCCAGCTAAACCAATCTTCCTTCCTTAGACTTATCTTCAACAGCAAAACCTTTCTTCCCCAGCTAAACCAATCTTCCTTCCTTAGACTTAAACAGTTCTTCAATAGAAAAACCTGTCTTCCCCAGCTAAACCAATCTTCCTTCCTTAGACTTAAACAATAAATACATAGGACTTCAAGGTTGCTTGCTTATGCAACATAAATCCTCACCTTATCTTTAGGCCTTTGTGTAGCCCTGCTATACAATATAAGCCCTAACTCATCTTCAACAGCAAAACCTGTCTTCCTCAGCTAAACCAATCTTCCTTCCTTAGACTTAAACCACTCTTCCCCAGCTAACCCAATCTTTCTTCCTTAGACTTAAACAACAAAGCCATAGGACTTTGATAGCTAAACCAATCTTCCTTCCTTAAACTTAAGCAACAAAGCCATAGGACTTTGAGGTTGTTTTTATTGCAACGTAAATCCTCACCTTATCTTTAGGCCTTTGTATAGCCCTGCTATACAATATAAGCCCTAAAACGTAAATCCTCACCTTATCTTTAGGCCTTTGCATAGCCCTGCTATACAATATAAGCCCTAAACGTAAATCCTCACCTTATCTTTAGGCCTTTGCATAGCCCTGCTATACAATATAAGCCCTAACACATAAATCCTCACCTTATCTTTAGGCCTTTGTATAGCCCTGCTATACAATATAAGCCCTAACTCATAAATCCTCACCTTATCTTTAGGCCTTTGTATAGCCCTGTTATATAATATAAGCCCTAACTCATTCTTTAGACTTAAACAACAAAGCCATAAGACTTCGAGGTTGCTTGCTTATGCAACGTAAATCAACCTTATCTTTAGGCCTTTGTATAGCCCTGCTATATAATATAAGCCCTAACTCGTCTTAGGACTCTGAGATTTTCATTTTTCACGACCTAAATCCTCGCATCTTCCAGGCTATTTGTGTGATCATTTCATACAAATGTAAGCCATAACTAATAAAATTGGCAGAATGAGACACCTAAATATTTCTCCTCAAAACTGAAACCAAACATTATGATAGCTTAGGAAGTCACCGGGGTTCTCCTCTGGATCCATGACATCCCCTAGTTCCTCTTCCTTTAGATTCCACAATAAAATGTTCCAAATTTGAACCAATCCCCTTTCACAAATCTATGTCTGATTTCGTTAAAGAGCTCTACCCTTTGAAATTCCTTGAAGATAATATTCCTTGATTTTTATCGAGAGTCTTCTTGGGTGACTTTGGTCATTTAAGATATAATTAACTATAGGGGCTTGCCCTTATAGGAAGCATTTCCGAACCCAGCTTAATATGAACCCTATTTAATCCTTTATATTAAATAGGAGAACTTGTCGGCAAATACAAAGGTTTCACAGACCAAACGGACGCATACTTTCCTTAGTTTATTTGATCGAGTCTCATCCTCAAGTCTTGTGTTTATCCTTCGGGATCGATACAGGATCTGAGGTACAGTGCTCTTTCATTTTAAATTATGAAAAATATTGGGTCAGTTTGATTTCATACTTCAACGTCCTTCTGAAGCGGGCGACGGGATTTCGATTCTGGCGACCGACAGCTTCTTACAGGCAACTCCCCACAAAGCAACCTGAAATAACGCCAATAATATTTTATTCTTATTTTTGGTGATATTGCACTTTAAAGAAATGCATTTTCATGTTTTTGTTGCAGGTATATCAATTTTATGCATTTGGAGCAAAAGTAGCAAAAAGGATGAAATTTGGAGCCAAATTAACGAAGTTTCAAATTATGGCGCATGATGCACCAGATTACCGCTAGATGCGCCGAAGTGGCGCCAGATGCACCAAAACCCAGAACAACACAATATTCAACAAATTGGTGCATGATGTGTCAGATTGGTGCCAGATGCACCATTTGACAGAGAGTTGGCCCATGATGCGCCAGATTTGGCGTCAGATGCGCCAGGGATGACTTTTTGCAGATTAAGGCGGTTCGAGTTGAATTTTGTGCAAATTTTCAAAGGGACACTTGTTTTGAACACCCATTAGAGTAATTCAATGCTTCTAGACACTTTGGAAGGTTCTTTTATGAATGGATATGTCCCTTGGATCAATGACAAGTATTTTGAATTAAAAGAGTTGACTTTTGAACATATTTAAGGAGGGAAGTTTAGGGCTTGAAGAAGAGAAGAGGAAAGTAGTCTTGGGGCGTAAGGTGTGTGGCGTGAAGAAGGAGAGTTAGAGAGAGAGAAAGTTAAGGGCTTGGAGTTTTTCTTCAAGGATTGTAAGAGGAGATAGAGATAGAGAGAGAAAGTTAAGGGCTTGGAGATTGTCTTCTAGGGTTGTAAGAGGAGAGGGGAAGGTGAGAGATTTCTTCTTCATTACACTTCTAAGAGAGAATTGAGAGTGCTTGTAAAGAGAGAAAGGCTTGGAGAGAATTTCTAGTGGGAAGGATTATGAGATAAGTTTTGTCTTTTATTTCTTTTATTTTGTAAACTTGTTTTTATATATAAAATCTATGTTTTGTCGCATCCTTCTCATGAATTTTGAGTAGTCTTCTTTATCCTTCTCCCTCCTACTTTGAGATATGGTTTTGTGAAGAATTGATTTTGTTTTATATGGTTTTAAATGTCAATAATTTGTGATGATTTGAACTTCGATCTTCATTTACTTTTTGATATGACCAATTGAATGTTGAGAAACATATGTTCCGAAAGGGCTATGATTTCTACAACATGAGGAGAATCACATTTGATTTCATGGGAGGGTATTTCATCCATGGAATTGGGTGCAAATAAATAGAGAAATGTACTTTATTGGATGCATAATCGGAGTTTTAAGTTGACCGATTAAAATCCCTAATTTGGTTCAATTGATTGGAAACTGATGCAAGATTGTTAGCCCTAAAGGGAGGGAGTAGTGGGAGCTCTGGAGTGGCAGCCAGTATCCTCCCAACCTAACCACAAAATTGGAGACCAAACTCTGGATTAGTCAATGTTCTTTATGCACTCAAAAGAGGGTAAAAAATAAGATTGCTCCTGATTGGCACAAAGCAGTTTTTAAATATATTTTTTCAAATAATTTTAATTTCTTCACAAACCATATACTCATTGTAAAGGGGAAGGAGGCTTTCTTGAATTTGAACTTTTCATTAAAACATCTTAGTTTTAATTTTTGTGATTTTACTTTTGAAAGTTTAGCATTTAGTTTAGTTAACTTTGTCTTTCAAGTTCATTTTAATTTGCATTCACTTGATATTTAATATTCAAACTTTGGACTTTACTTTTTGTATTTTTAAAATAGTACTTTACATTATAATCTTAGGAACTTATTTACATGCATTTCTAACATCTCTGTGGGATCGATATCTAGAACTCCATTAGAGCCTTTTACTACTTGAGAGATATGTATACTTGCGTTATTTTCAAAGAGAATTTGACAGTTTAAACATTATTAAAAGATAAAACTATTTTAATTGAAGTTATTTTGTTGGGATTAATTTCCATATTTGTTGCTGCATCTGTCGTGTGTATTTTATAATATTGAAAATATTTGCAAAACTAACACACTAAATCCACCTGCATCAGTACCTTTGGCTTTAGAAGTTTTAAAGACTATGGAAATTAGCTTTATGAACCATTGCTATCATTTTAGAGCCAAGGATTCTCTATGGGCTTAATTTATGAAAAAAAAAATACTTCTCTAATGCTCATCCTCTAACTATTTCTGCTAAGAATATGGACTCTAATGTTTGGAAAGAGATGATTAAAGTTTTCAAGGAGGCTGAAGATTTTCTTTGCTGGGATATTGATAATGGTTGTTGCAAATTCAGGTATGATGACTGGTCGGGCGTGCATGCTTTGGATAATCAATATGGTGGTCCTTATGATATCAGTATTAAAGTTAATGATCTTTGAACCTTTGGTTGGAATGCTGAATTATTAACTGATATGGTGTGTATGGAAGATGCTTACATTATTGCTAATGTTCCCATTTCTAAGGGTGTTCAAGTTGTGGTTAAAGTTAAAGGAAACCCAGGCGACTTTAATACTAAAACTTTTTCTATGACTCTCCATTTTGATAGTGATTTGGATTTAAAGTGGGTTTGGAACTTGTGGCTAAAACCTTCAAAATATTTCTTTTGTTGGAGAATGTTGCACAAAATTCTTCCCACAAAAGACATCTTGAAATTTAATGGGTTAAAAATGCTTCATGTTAATTACTTTGCATGAATTCAGACGAAAGTTTGGATCAACTTTTCATTTCTTTTTTTTTTTTGCTACGATATTCAGAAGTGTAATATTTTTTTCTTTGATAGTAAGCTTGAAAATGAGGTTAGTACTATTGTTTGTTATATTCAGGCTTAGAAGCAGTTTTATGGCAGATTTTTTGCAAGCATCTCTATGTTGTATTTTGGTCACCTAGATGGCTAGGAATGATCTTAAACATAATGAGAAGGTTGCTGATGCTGATTACACTTTTAGAAGGATTATTAACTTTATTTTAAAGATTATCAAATATGGAAATTTTAAGAAATGGGTTCATAAATCATTATTAAATCTTTTTGATATAATGAATCTATTTTTTCCCGATAAGCTAAAGCATAATACTAGATTGGTTTTTTTGAAGGAAACCAGCTAGTGATATGATTAAGATAAATGTGGATGGCAGCTAGAAATTTAGTTAGCTGGCATTGGTGGGATTTGTAGAGATTGTGGAGGTAGGCAATGGAGTGGCTTGGTTTATTGCTCCTATTTTCTCTTTTTCTACTTTAATTATTGAGGCTGAGGTTGAGGCTATCGTGAAAGCTCCTATGGTATGTAAAAAATGTAGTTGGAATCATGTGCATATTGAAATTGGTTCTTTACCGATGTGGAAATTTTGTGTTAAAGGAAAAGTAACTGTGGAATTTCATTTTACATTTGAAGAAGACTTTTGCGCTAATATCTTTCCTGCAGGTTTTCTGGTCTCATGTACATAGGGAAGGTAAGAAAACTACTAATTGGGCTGCTAGATGTTCATGTTCTAATCAAAAGTTGGTTGTTTCATGGTGATTTCAAAATGAACTATCTTATGCACAATGACAAGCTTAAATTTCCTTTCATTAGAGTTGTTCCTTAGTGTTCTATTTTTTGTTTTTTTTGAGTGAGTTGTAATTTTGATGGAGGTTCCTAGTTTTTCTATGCGTGAGTTCTATTTGGGTGTAGTGGAACTTTCATTCGACTATTACCTGATATTAATAAAATTCGTTATAGGGTTCTATAGGAAAAGAATTTTTACTTAATTTAAAAAAAAAAGTTATATATATATATGTAAATTAAATGTGCTCTTANTATATATATATATATATATATATATTCAAATAATTTTAATTTCTTCACAAACCCTAAACTCTGGAGTGGCAGCCATTGTAAAGGAGAAGGATGCTTTCTTAAATTTGAACTTTTTTTCACAACATCTTAGTTTTAATTTTCGTAATTTTACTTTTGGAAGTTTAGCATTTAGTTTAGTTAACTTTGTCTTTCAACTGCATTTTAATTTGCATTCACTTGATATTTAATATTCAAACTTTCCACTTTACATTTTGTATTTTTAAAATAGTACTTTACATTATAGTCTTAGGAACTTATTTACAGGCATTTCCAACTTCTTTATGGGATCAATATCTAGGACTCCATTAGAGCCCTTTATTACTTGAGAGATACGTATACTTGCATTATTTTTTAAGGGGATTTGACAGTTTAACGATTATTAAAAGATAAAACTATTTTAATTGAAGTTATTTTGTTGGGATTAATTTTCATATTTGCTTTTGTATCTTCCATGTGTATTTTATAATATTGAAAATATTTGTAAAACTAACACACTAAATCCACCTCATCAGTGCCTTGGGCTTTAGAAGTCTTAAAGACTATGAAAATTAGCTTTATGAACCTTTGCTATCATTTTAGAGTCGAGGATTCTCTATGGGCATAATTTATGAAAAAAAATAATACTTCTCTAATGCTCATCCTCAACATTTCTACTAATAATATGAACTCTAATGTTTGGAAAGAGATGATTAAGGTTTTCAAGGAGGCTGAAGATTTTCTTTGTTGGGATATTGATGATGGTTGTTGCAAATTCATGTATGATGACTGGTCGGGTGTGCGTGCTTTGTCTAATTAATATGGTGGTCCTTATGATATTAGTATTAAATTTAATGATCATTGTACCTTTGGTTGGAATGTTGAAGTATTAGCTGATATGGTGTGTTTGGAAGATGCTTACATTATTGCTAATGTTCCCATTTCTAAGTGTGTTCAAGTTGTGGTTAAAGTTAAGGGAAACCCAGGCGACTTTATTACTAAAACTTTTTCTATGACTCTTCATTTTGATAGTGATTTAGATTTAAAGTTGGTTTGGAACTTGTGGCTAAAACCTTCACAATATTTCTTTTGTTGGAGAATGTTGCACAAAATTCTTCCCACAAAAGACATCTTGAAATTTAATGGGTTAAAAATGCTTCATGTCAATTACTTTGCATGAATTCAGATGAAAGTTTGGATCATCTTTTCATTTCTTACTTTTTTGCTATCGATATTCAGAAGTGTAATCTTTTTTTCTTTGACAGTAAGCTTGAAAATGAGGCTAATACTATTGTTTGTTAAATTCAGGCTTAGAAACAGTTTTATGGCACATTTTTTGCAAGTATCTCTATTGCTGTGTTTTGGTCACCTGGATGGCTAGGAATGATCTTAAACATAATGAGAAGGTTGCTGATGCTGATTAGACTTTTAGAAGGATTATTAACTTTATTTTAAAGATTATCAAATATGGAAATTTTAAGAAACGGGTTAATAAATCATTATTAAATTTTTTTGATATAATGAATCTATTTTTTCCCGATAAGCTAAAGCATAATATTAGATTGGTTTTTTTGAAGGAAACCAGCTAGTGATATGATAAAGATAAATGTGGATGGCTGCTGGAAATTGNAAGAATCAAAATTCAAAGAGCTTTTACAAAATCAAAATTCCTTTTTATAATCTTTTGAAAGAAAATTAAAAGGCACTTTTTCAAAAATTAATATTAATGATGTTTTTCAAAAAAATTCTAAGCTCTTTTTAAGGTTAAAAAGATCTTTTCAAAAAATAATGTCTAAAGATTGTTTTAAAAATTAGAAGTTAGAAGATCTTTTAAGAAAATTTAAAATTTGGTAGACTTTAAAATCTAGAAACCTTTTAACTTTTCAAAAGACTATTCAGAATCAAAATCAATTGAACTTTTAAAGAAATATTATTTTTCAAAGTATAATTTTTAAAACTCCTCTTGTGCTTAAGAAATGTAAATAAAAGAATTTAAAAGTTTTATCAAGCTTTCTGATCATCTGCACAGCCTAGGCAAGTCTTATATATTTACTAGCATGAGTGTCTACTAGAAGGAACATGTTTATCCTAAGAAAAACATAATTTCATAAGCTCGTATATTGTCTTGGGCCATTATAAATCTAAATAATTCATATATATGTAAACTTGTATTTTTCACACTTTTTAAATGACAAAATCACTTTGTCATTTTTTTATATGAAAAATAAAGTGCTTTTAGTGAGAATAAAAGTGATTCTTAAATATGAAAATTATAGATTTAGAAAATTTAATTTAAATTGTTATAAATATAAGTCTTAACCACACATAATAAAATCTTAGAAATAAGGAATAAAAGTACCTAGGATTGAAAATTGTACTTCAAAACCCGTAGAATAACTTTGATTCTGACACCAACCAACACCATAGAAAAATTGAAACGGTAAACTTTAGAAAAAAAATTGATTTGACACCATACTAACAAACTTAGGAATCAAATAAATTACTAGTTAAATATTAAACCCCTAGAAATAATTAAAATTAACCAACTCTAATTTTCACAATCGCGGCCTAGGATAACTCTAAATTGTGAACCCTAGGTTAATCAATATAGAAGAAATCCTAAGTCCAAACACATCTTAGAGTAGTCTAGTATAAGAGACCGGGTTGGATTATAAATACCCAAGAGATAAAATTAAGGACTCTGACATCTAAAACAAATGACCTACCCCCTTGTAATATAGGGTAATGAAGTAAACAATGGTGAATGATGAAGATATCCACAACCATTTAATAATAGGATAATCTACCTTAAGTCATTGCTACGACGATAAGGGAGACCTCCTGCTATTTTATAAGTTAATAGTATAAGGATATTAATGTACTCGAGATGATGAAAACCCATGGACATCTTGACTGTGGGTATTATTCCAAAAATTTAGGTTAGTCCATCTATAGTCTTATGGTACATTCAATTTAAATTAGGGCTTCACCTCCATCTAGAAATCTCTTACTATTTCTACCCCTTAGTCTATGATCTAACTGAGCTCTGCTTTAATCCAAATCAGTCCAAATTAACTCATTCCATTCTCAATCTCAACTTTAATCAAATTATTTCAACGTAATTCAACTAAATTCTAAACTTAACTCAACTCAATCCCAACTCAAATCAATTCTAATTGAAATCAACTCTAGTCAATCCAACTCAACCTAGTCTCAATTCTAATTCAACTCAATATCAATTCAAATCATTTTTATGTAATTTCAAACCCAACNTTAAATTTTATATTTTTAAATATAAAATAACTTTAAAAAAATCTTTTCTACACTAATTAAATGTGCTCTAAAGTTCTTAATTTTTGAAACCTTGGAAAGCTCAAGCTAAAAGATTGTCTCTCTAAGGAGTTCTTTTAGAGAATAATTTTCATATTTTAGTATTTTAAAAGAATTAAAATTCAAAGAGCTTTTACAAAATCAAAATTCCTTTTTATAATCTTTTGAAAGAAAATTAAAAGACACTTTTTCAAAAATTAATATTAATGATGTTTTTCAAAAAAATTCTAAACTCTTTTTAAGGTTAAAAAGATCATTTCAAAAAATAATGTCTAAAGATTTTTTTAAAATTAGAAGCTAGAAGATCTTTTAAGAAAATTTAAGATTTAGTAGACTTCAAAATCTAGAAACCTTTTAACTTTTCAAAAGACTATTCAGAATCAAAATCAAATCAACTTTAAAAGAAATATTTTTTTCAAAGAATAATTTTTAAAACTCCTCTTGAGCATAAGAAATATAAATAAGAGAATTTAAAAGTTTTATCAAGCTTTCTGATCATCTGCATAGCCTAGGCAAGTCTTATTTATTTACTAGCATGAGTGTCTACTAGAAGGGACATGTTTCTCCTAATAAAAATATAATTTCATAAGCTTGTATATTGTCTTGGGCCATTATAAATCTAAATAATTCATATATATGTAAACTTGTATTGTTCATACTTTTTAAATGACAAAATCACTTTTTCATTTTTTTATATGAAAAATAAAGTGCTTTTAGTGAGAATACAAGTGATTCTTAAATATGAAAATTATAGATTTAGAAAATTTAAGTTAAATTGTTCTAAATATAAGTCATAACCACACATAATAAAATCTTAGAAATAAGGAATAAAAGTACCTAGGATTGAAAATTATACTTCAAAACCAGTAGAATAACTTTGATTCTGACACCAACCGACACCATAGAAAAATTGAAACGGTAAACTTTAGAAAAAAATTTGATTTGACACCATACTAACAAACTTTGGAATCAAATAAATTACTAGTTAAATATTAAACCCCAAAAAATAATTAAAATTAACCAACTCTAATTTTCACAACCGCACCCTAGGATAACTCTAAACTGTGAACCCTAGGTTAATCAATATAGAAGAAATCCTAAGTCCAAACACATCTTAGAGTAGTATAGTCTAAAAGACCGGGTTAGATTATAAATACCCAATAGATAAAATTAAAGCCTCTGACATTTGAAACAAATGACCTATTCCCTTGTAATATAGGGCTATCCTAGAATGAAGTAAACAATGGTGAATGATGAAGATATCCCAAACCATTTAATAATAGGATAATCTACCTTAAGTCATTGCTATGACGATAAGGGAGACTTGTTATTTTATAGGTTAATAGTATAAGGATATTAATGTACCTGAGATGATGAAAAGCCATAGACATCTTGACTATGGGTGTTATTCCCAAAATTTAGGTTATTCCATCTGTAGTCTCATGTGTACATTCAATTTAAGTTAGGGCTTCACCTCCATCTAGAAATCTCTTACCATTTCTACCCCTTAGTCTATGATCCAACTGAGCTCTGCTTTAATCCAAATCAGTCCAAATTAACTCATTCCACTCTCAATCTCAACTTTAATCAAATCATTTCAATGTAATTCAACTAAATTCTAAACTTAACTCAACTTAATCCCAACTCAAATCAATTCTAATCGAAATCAACTCTAGTCAATCCAACTCAACCTAGTCTCAATTCTAATTCAACTCAATATCAATTCAAATCATTTTTATGTAATTTCAAACCCAACCCAACTTAACTCAAGCTAAACTCAATTAAAAATAATCTAAGTCCACTTCAAACCTATTACATTCAATTTAACTCAATTATAAACTAAATAAGTTCCAACTATGTACCTTAAATTTGAAATTCAAATTAGGGATCCATACCAAAATTCTAACTTTTAATTGTTTAGTTCAAACCCAATAGATAAAGAGATTTAAAAACAAGTTAAACNTTTATTTGCTTAACCTTCAAACTATCGGGGTTTGCTTTGGTTTGGTGTGCTGCAGCTGAACCTTGACATTGACATTAAAACAATCAGGGGCAGTTTTGTCATTTCTACATGAAACAGCTGGCTCACAGCATTTTTCACGCAGCCGCACCAAACAGACAGTCAGCTTCCCCGCAGCTGCTTCTCCACAGCTGCTTCCTGGGGCAGCGCAGCTGCAGCTGAAAAGCTGACAATCTGCAGCTGCGCCAAACAGACCCTAAACCCCTAAAAATAATTAAAATTAACCAACTCTAATTTTCATAACCGCGGCCTAGGATAACTCTAAATTGTGAACCCTAGGTTAATCAATATAGAAGAAATCCAAAGTCCAAACACATCTTAGAGTAGTCTAGTCTAAAAGACCGGGTTAGATTATAAATACCCAAGAGATAAAATTAAGGACTTTGACATCTAAAACAAATGACCTACCCCCTTGTAATATAGGGGTAGCCTAGAATGATGTAAACAATGGTGAATGATGAAGATATCCCAAACCATTTAATAATAGGATAATCTACCTTAAGTCATTGCTACGACGATAAGGGAGACCTCCAGCTATTTTATAAGTTAATAGTATAAGGATATTAATGTACTTGAGATGATGAAAAGCCATGGACATCTTGACTGTGGGTATTATTCCAAAAATTTAGGTTAGTCCATCTGTAGTCTCATGGTACATTCAATTTAAGTTAGGGCTTCACCTCCATCTAGAAATCTCTTAACATTTCTACCCCTTAGTCTATGATCTAACTGAGCTCTGCTTTAATCCAAATCAGCCCAAATTAACTCATTCCACTCTCAATCTAAACTTTAATCAAATCATTTCAACGTAATTCTACTAAATTCTAAACTTAACTCAACTCAATCCCAACTCAATTCAATTCTAATTGAAATCAACTCTAGTCAATCCAACTCAACCTACTCTCAATTCTAATTCAACTCAATATCAATTCAAATCATTTTTATGTAATTTCAAACCCAACCCAACTTAACTCAAGCTAAACTCAATTAAAAATAATCTAAGTCCACTTAAAACCTATTACATTCAATCTAACTCAATTATAAACTAAATAAGTTCCAACTATGTAGCTTAAATTTGAAATTCAAATTAAGGTTCCATACCAAAATTCCAACTTTTAATTGTTTAGTCCAAACCCAATAAATAAAGAGATTTAAGAAAAAAAAGTTAAACAAATTTAATAAAAATTTAGTTAGCTTCAACCAACTATAATTTTAAATAAAATAATCATAAACTTAATAAACTTAACAAACATTAATAAATTTTAATAAATTTAAATAAACTTTAATGAAACCTTAAATAAATCTATCTTAATTAAAATTCAACAAAAATCTCAATTAAATTTAAGATATTTTAATAATAACTTAATGAACTTAAAATAAACTTTAAAAAAAATAAATTGACTTAAATAAACTTTAACAAGACTTAATAAAACCTTAAATGTTGTAAGCCAACTTTAAATTCAACATNTTTTAATAATAACTTAATGAACTTAAAATAAACTTTAAAAAACATAAATTGACTTAAATAAACTTTAACAAGACTTAATAAAACCTTAAAAGTTGCAAGCCAACTTTAAATTCAACAAACCTTAAGTAACTTTAACAACCAACCTTAAAAATTAAATTCAATAAACTTTAAAGAATCTTAACTAACTCCAAAAACAAATAAAAATCTTTAAACTTTAAAATGGACTTTAATAATTTTCAAACAAATTTCAAACTCAACAGATCTAATGGCTCAAACAAATTAATTTTAAAAAGACTTCAAATAATTTTCATTCAGTTGATTTCAAAACTTTCTCAAAATTTTACAACCAACAAAAACAAAATAAAACTTAATTGTTAAACTAAAAATATTCTTAAAAATAAAAATTAATTCAATAAACTCATGTTCCTCAGCTAAAGTGAAATCTTCCAATTCCAAGACAATACTTTTATCTTACTCTTCGACATGTATCATTTTACACACTTACTAATGACTTAGAAAGATATAAGGTCTAACATTAATCGAGAGTATTCACAAGAGTTAATCCTGAGAAGTAATTAACTATGAGAGAGAATCCTCATAGGGATACCAGATTCTAGAGTAAAATAGATATTATCTTACACCNCGACATGTATCATTTTACACACTTACTAATGACTTAGAAAGATATAAGGTCTAACATTAATCGAGAGTATTCGCAAGAGTTAATCCTAAGATGTAATTAACTATGAGGGAGAATCCTCATAGAGATACCAGATTCTAAAGTAAAATAGATATTATCTTACACCAGTAAGATAAGAAAAGAGAAAAACTCTATTTTTATAAATCTATAACACGGAGATTTTTCTCCTCCGGGAGATTAGATCCATTGAATGGTAATATTTATATTCTTTGAGATAGTATATTATTCTTCAATTGTCATATCTGATCATTAGATAGGAATCTTTCAAAAANCCAGTAAGATAAGAAAAGAGAAAAACTCTACTTTTATAAATCTATAACACAGAGATTTTTCTCCTCCGGGAGATTAGATCCATTGAATGGTAATATTTATATCCTTTGAGATAGTATATTATTCTTCAATTGTCATATCTGATCATTAGATAGGAATCTTTCGAAATCTAATCACAACTAAATAAATCATCATTGCTTAAGTGCCACAAACTTAACAATAGAAAAATCATACGAATATAATTATGCAAGGTGAAATAATTTTTCCTTTTGAAAAATAGAGAATGAATCACTTGGGTTTGCCTCATAAAGATGTAGATCAATACTTGCTTATAAGAAATAATTGTTCAACTCTTGAAGGTGCATGCCAATCACAATATAAAAGAGCCCAACTTGATAATAATGTAAATTTGTCATTTTTTCACTTCTATGGGTTGCCTAATAATTAACCTTGAAAATAATGTTCATACTTGAAATATCAATTTNTTTTAATAATAACTTAATGAACTTAAAATAAACTTTAAAAAACATAAATTGACTTAAATAAACTTTAACAAGCCTTAATAAACCCTTAAAAGTTGTAAGCCAACTTTAAATTGAACAAACCTTAAGTAACTTTAACAACCAACCTTAAAAATTAAATTCAATAAACTTTAAGGAATCTTAACTAACTCAAAAAACAAATAAAAATATTTAAACTTTGAAATGGACTTTAATAATTTTCAAACAAATTTCAAAATCAACAAATCTAATGGCTCAAACAAATTAATTTTAAAAAGACTTCAAATAATTTTCATTCAGTTGATTTCAAAACTTTCTCAAAATTTTACAACAGTTGATTTCATTTTAAATATTCTTAAAAATATAAATTAATTCAATAAACTCATTTCCTCAGCTAAAGTGAAATCTTCCAATTCAAAGACAATAATTTTATCTTAGTCTTCGACATGTATCATTTTACATACACTTACTAATGACTTAGAAAGATATAAGGTCTAACCTTAATCGAGAGTATTCTCAAGAGTTAATCTTGACATGTAATTAACTATGAGGGAGAATACTCATAGGGATACTGGAATCTAGAGTAAAATAAATATTATCTTACACTAGTAAGATAAGAAAAGAGAAAAACTCTACTTTTATAAATCTATAACACAGAGATTTTTCTCCTCCGGGAGTTTAGATCCATTGAATGGTAATATTTAAATCCTTTGAGATAGTATATTATTCTTCAATTATCATATCTGATCATTAGATGGGAATCTTTCGAAATCTAATCACAACTAAAAGAATCATCATTGCTTAAGTGCCACAAACTCAACAATAGAAAAATCAAACGAATATAATTATGCAAGGTGAAATAATTTTTCCTTTTGAAAAATAGAGAATGAATCACTTGGGTTTGCCTCATAAAGATGTAGATCAATACTTGCTTATAAGAAATGATTGTTCAACTCTTGAAGGTGCATGTCAATCACAATATAAAAAAGCTCAACTTGATAATAATGTAAATTTGTCATTTTTTCACTTCTATGAGTTCACTAATAATTAACCTTGAAAATAGTGTTCATATTTGAAATATCAATTTTAAAAATATTATAAAAATGAGACACTTTATCTAATAAAGAACACCATCAATTCTCCTTATCATCTGTAAATATTATTTGGAAACTTGCACTAATATTACTACTTTCTTAATATAATTTGTAATACCTAAAATATCAATCATTAAATACATTATAAAGATAAATTCAACAAATTTCATTACAATGATTAAAATTCTAGCTTCAACTGATTATTCATCATGTACCCCATTTTTCTCTGCTATCTTAAGTTCTTCAACTATAGATAAAAATAGTTTCCTTAAGACTAATTAAAGTATAGAAAGGTGAGTTTAAACCAGTTTCACCAGGTCATTATAAAGTTGTTTCTTGATTTAAATAAGGACCACTAAGTAAATCTTGAGTTTTATGATACAAGAGAATCTTCTTATATTTAATGGTTTTGAGAGAAACACTCCTACAAAAAGCTTCTACTATATTAAGAATTACTAAACTCAAGAAGAAAATTGACTTGCCAATGATTTTTTGCTACTACAACTAAACGTAATTAAAGATCAAGAGGAAATGAGTGAATATAATATGCTTGAAGATTATTATAAAGAATGTGCTTTTAAGTCATTAAACTCACATCACTTATTGTATGCCTAATCACATCCTTGATCTCATATTCTATGCAAGCTTAATGAATATTTTGCTAATTTAGATTCAATGGATGTTTTGACTAAACAATATTTATTGAGGAAACATGATTAATATCAACAAATATTACAATAACTTGATATATCTTAGTGAAAAAGCTAGTTGTTCCTTGATTGATGTATCAAGGGACTCATCCACTATAATATAAAAAAAGTCTCAACTGCTGTTGCTACTTGACAAAGTTATTTATGAGGTTTTGGTGAATTCAACTATAACTTTGTACTTGCATTTTCAAATCTTTAATATAATTTACAAGAAAACGAAGTAATTCTAAATAATTTTCTTGATTCATTGATTTAGATGTCTCATCATGGCCATGAAATGATAATCCTTGACTGCATAGCAAGAACACTTTCCAATAAATCATTATATTATTATCTTATTTTATTGTGACCACTTTCATGCTCACCAATATGAGCTCAAATATTTTTTTCTTTTATTTTTAAATCCTTCACCAACAAATAAATCTCTATCACCTTGACTTGTAACAACTTATTCTTCAAGCCTAAATAGATAAACAATATAGACAATACGTTGCATCTTTCTATGCACTATACCCTAACCATTTTGGATGCTCATCAAATCATTTTGAGTCAAATCTTCCTTGCACTGTGTTTGGGATAATATTTTGAACTCCAAATGGAATTACACATCTTAATAACTTTCAAAACAATAAATATTCTAATTTTGCAACATATTTATCTAGAAATCCTTCAAAAGTTTCACTTCGTGATTGTTTTGATGAAGGGAAAACTTTATTTAATTCAAAAAGTTTGTTTAATGGCAAAATTAGATGGTAATCCTACAATTCTCAAAAAGAGTTTAACATTTCCAATAAAGTATGTTGAATCTACAATTGTCCCGTGGGAAATTAGTTGTATCCCATTTCAGACAACAGATTAAGAAACGAATTGCAGTGAGGAAATCAAAAGAACTCAGATAATCCGTTCTAAGAGACCCAATGCAACTACCTGAATCAAGAGACAATGTTAAGCATTTAATGCCCAAAAACCATTGTGGAAAACTAAAAAAGACAACCCGTTAAAATAAACAAATTTCAAGCTTTAACTTCAAACCAACATCAATTCATTCCATTTTAAAAAATAAAAATACAAACTTTGAACAGTGATCATTTTTTAACCGAAACATAGAAACCAAACATGAAAATACACACTCCCCCAAATAAAAAGAAAAATACAACATAAGCGAGCCAACCAATATATGTGTTACGATTGAACTAAATGGGAATAGCTCTTGCAACACGAGGGTAGACGACATTAACCGGGTGGGACATTATGCGCCTGCCCTTCATGTGCCGGAAAACATATACGAGCGCACCCACCGGCCATTCCACCAACCCCGCCGCAGCGCACGCCAGGAGTCCCACCGTTGGCCCCACCACCTTGCACCGGCACGGATTGCTCCTCGTCCTTATCCC
>JXCR01134251.1:67902-79988 GCA_002079205.1 Phalaenopsis hybrid cultivar | reverse complement strand
GTAATTCAACTAAATTCTAAACTTAACTCAACTCAATCCCAACTCAAATCAATTCTAATTGAAATCAACTCTAGTCAATCCAACTCAACCTAGTCTCAATTCTAATTCAACTCAATATCAATTCAAATCATTTTTATGTAATTTCAAACCCAACCCAACTTAACTCAAGCTAAACTCAATTAAAAATAATCTAAGTCCACTTAAAACCTATTACATTCAATCTAACTCAATTATAAACTAAATAAGTTCCAACTATGTACCTTAAATTTGAAATTCAAATTAAGGTTCCATACCAAAATTCTAACTTTTAATTGTTTAGTCCAAACCCAATAAATAAAGAGATTTAAAAAAAAAAAGTTAAAANAGGAAACATGATTAATATCAACAAATATTACAATAACTTGATATATCTTAGCGAAAAAACTAGTTGTTCCTCAATTAATGTATCACGAGACTCATCGACTATAATATAAAAAAAGTCTCAACTGCTGTTGCTACTTGACAAAGTTATTTATGAGGTTTTGGTGAATTCAACTATAACTTTGTACTTGCATTTTCAAATCTCTAATAAAATTTACAAGAAAATGAAGTAATTCTAACAAACTTTATTGATTCATTGATTCAGATGACTCACCATGGCCATGCAACGATAATCCTTGACTTCATAGCAAGAACACTCTATAATTGAAGTTCCATTAAATCATTATAGTTTTATCTTATTTTATTGTGACCACTTTTATATTCACCAATATGAGCTCAAATATTTTTTCTTTTATTTTTAAATCCTTCACCAACAAATAAATCTCCATCACCTTGACTTCTTCAAGCCTAAATAGATAACACTATAGACAATACTTTGCATCTTTCTATGCACTATACCCTAATCAATTTGGATGCTCATCAAATCATTTTGAGTTAAATCTTCCTTGCAATGTGTTTGGGATAATATTTTGAACTTCAAATGGACTTTCAAAACAATAAATATTCTAATTTTGCAACATATTTATCTAGAAATCCTCCAAAAGTTTCACTTCGTGATTGTTTTGATGATGGGAAAACTTTATTTAATTAAAAAAAGTTTGTTTAATGGCAAAATTAGATGGTAATCCTATAATTATCAAAAAGAGTTTAACATTTCCAATAAAGTATTTTGAATTTACAATTGTCCTGTGGGAAATTAGTTGTATCCCATTTCAGACAACGAAATTAAGAAACGAATTGCAGAGAGGAAAGCAAAAGAACTATGATAAACTCTTGATAAATCCGTTCTAAGAGACCCAATGCAACTACCTGAATCAAGAGACAATGTTAAGCATTTAATGCCCAAAGACCATTGTGGAAAACTAAAAATGACAACCCGTAAAAATAAACTAATTTCAAGCTTTAACTTCAAACCAACATCAATTCATTCCATTTAAAAAAAAAAATACAAACTTTGAACAGTGATCATTTTTGGACAGAAACATAGAAACCAAACATGAAAATACACACTCCCCCAAATAAAAAGAAAAATACAACATAAGCGAGCCAGCCAATATATGTGTTACGATTGAACTAAATGGGAATAGCTCTTGCAACACGAGGGTAGACGACATTAACCGGGTGGGACATTATGCGCCGGCCTTTCATGTGCCGGAAAACGTATACGAGAGCACCCACCGGCCATTCCACCAACCCCGCCGCAGCGCACGCCAGGATTCCCACCGTTGGCCCCACCACCTTGCACCGGCACGGATTGCTCCTCGTCCTTATCCCGGTTCCGGTTCCGATTCCGGTTCCGGTTCCGGTATGCGCAGTTTTCCTAAATCCACGAGCCATTTCTCACCGACGTAAATCTCCTTCTGCAGCGGATTCGCAACCTGTAGGTCCTGCCGAACGATTAGAAAAAGAAAACTTCCGATTGTCGTTGGCGAGCGGCAGGTAATTCATATTTAAAGGTACTGTGTGTTACACGTGTTGATTTATGGTGGGAAGTTGAGGCCACGGATTGTGCGTTTTTTGACACGTGTAAAATTGATTTAAACACGTGGATTGATTTGTATTTTTATCGTGCTGGAGACGGCCACTTAAATTATTAACTGTGGATAAATGCTATCATCATTGTTAATTCAATCCAGCGACTTATGAAATGTACTTTCTATTTTGAAAATAATTCTCTTTTTTAAAGGAAATTGAAATGGTAGCTGTTGGACCGTTAAAATATGAGGTAATCAATAGCTGTTATTGTGGGAAAAAAATTTACTTATATAAGACGTAAGTAGAGATGCGTACGTCTGTAACCTACAAACAGGTTATAGGGAGAATTTTAGGAGGTTATAATTGCGTTATACCCCCTGTAACCTCCATGTAATCTACATGTACCTTCTAGTAAGTTCCGCGCTTCTGTTTTGATATTCAGGTAGGTTACAGGGAGGGTACAGGGGGTATAACGCGGTTATAACCTCCCGAAATCCTCTCTGTAACATGTTTGCAGGTTACAGACGTACACAGCCCTGCGTACGTCTTATGTACGCAATTTTTTTCCGTTATTGTGACATCTACAATTCATATTTATCTCAAATTTGATTAAAAAATAAATTACTGAGATTCAATAATATGATGTTCATCATGCGCTAATATTGCATTAATCCTATAAAAGGAAGTCGATTTTGCAATTAGACCAATGAAACTTTTAGTGAAGTTTATTTTGTTATTTGTTTATCTATGTCGTACTGTATTTCTAATTTGTATAATTCTGGTGAACTAATTTAATTTTTATTGGAGTATAAATTAAATTTATATGTAATTTTATTATCATAAATAATGAAAATAAATGGTATAACCATATATTTTGGGCAGGGAAACTACTTCTGCCACTATTAAATACCCTCTCATGTGCAAAATTTCGCCAAATAAAACTTGCCTAAAAAGATGAGGGTTTTCTTCATTATAGAGAACAGAGACACAAGAAGCTGAATCACCAGAGCTATTTGGTGCCCTCAGCTGACTCTAAAGTCATTCCAATTGACAATTGTTGAGGTAATTATTCTGTTTAAGTTCTTTGCTTCCTCTTTCCATTTGCTTGACTAAGTTTATTTGAGGTTTTTTAATGAAAAAATGGAGTTGAAGCTATGATTTAGTTATGCTTTAATTATTGTTCTGTTTCTCCATAATATAGCTCAACCCTAGTCTTTGTCGTATTAGACGAAAATAATCGTCAAAAGTCCATAAACTATTTCTCAAGTCATTTCTAAGATTCTCTTCTTAACTTTTTATTATATAATTCCACCGAAGGAATATTAAAAGTCTCATCACCAGAAAATCGAAAGACTCGAAGCCAATCAGATGCAGGTTGTCCGAAGCAAATATCAAGATGTATCAAGTCGAGTGAATGCATCAACTTAACTCTCGCCCCAATATCGCCAACCATCTCATAAGAGCTTTCGAGACTCTTCATCAGGAGGTCGAGAATTTACCATGATATATTCCATGAAGTCTCAAAGGATCCTATGTCAAGGGGAAAGCTACCTGCCAGATTATGGGATTCACCCCCTGCTTGATAGCTTAGTCTCATCCTGGTGACTGAAGCTCCTCATCTAGGGGTCATAGTCGACATCCAGACTAGAGAAGTTGATTGTTGGACTCAAGCTGAACGAGTAAAGTCTGAACGACCTAAATCATCAAGAACAGATTAATAGAGCTAGGCCGACCGAGTCAAGTATGACCGACTCGAAGACCATCAAAAGCCGACCGACACTCAATGTTGTGCAACCGGATGCATGGGTCTTGCCAAACCAAGGCTTGTCGATCTCAGTCGACAGAGTGATAGGGTAGCCAAGACATATATTCATTTATGAAAATTTCTAGAAAAACTCTCTCCAATGCTCTCATTAAAAGTAGGTGCAAACATGTAATTACACACATTGTATCTCCCTCTTCTATAAATTTGGGCAAGATTCTTCAGTAGAGGCTAATAAAAATCTATCTTGCTGTTCACTAATGTCCACACACTCTCTCTCTTTCTTTTTTATACTATACTCCTAGGTTGTGACTCCTGGAAAAATTCAGGTTCAACATCCTAAAAAGTACGATGAGTGTGAATCATGCAAAAAATAAGAAGAAGAGATCCACCAATGAAACACTGCAGGTAATTCGTTCAACAAAAAAATACAACAATTAAGAGACCGGATGATGGCTCGGATGATGGAAGCTGTCCAATAAGCGGTAGCTTGAGAAAGGGAAAAAAATCCTCGAGAGGAAGGTTTGTTGCCTAACTATTGAAGGATAAATTAGACACCAGAAAGACAAAAATGTTCTTAGTATCAGGACAGTGTTGGGTTGACACCAATGGACAAACAGCAGTTCGAGTGCACTGAGGCCCTTCATTGGAATCTTGTAAATGTCAAACTAATCCGACCAACCATATTGCCTCTTTTGAGCTAACCATCTATTTTTTAAGGATTATTGATGCTATGAAGTGTCTCATGTTTTCATAGGACTAATGGAGTCGACCCTAAGGTTGTTCAATGGACTACCAGCTTGAGTGATCACTTCCTTCACCAACTTTTGATATTCATAGCACAGTTTGCAAGTACCTTAAAGCTCTAGAAGTGTTCATAGGTCTTATTGCAGATCAGGAAAATGAAACACAAGGGCTCTCTTTCATTTATCACTCAATTCCAAAAGAAAATGTTGGAAGAGTGGGAATTGAAACCCTCAATAACACTTGTCATGCTAGCTCGGGGGCTAAAAGATGGAACCTTCTACTATGCTTTGGGTCCCCAAAAAAAAAAAAAACTATAACTAAATTATTTGAGTTATCCAATAATCATAATTCTACTGAAAAGTACAACTCTACCCTTGCTTCCACCAGAGCGGAATCAGCCACCCGTCATCTACAGAAGAGGGCTCTTATGGATGACATATGAAGACTGAGGGAAGAATCACATCCTTCCATTTGATTGTGATGCACAAAGATCATCGGTAGTCCTTAGATAACAAAGAGGGAAATAGGAACCATAGTCGAGGAGGTCAAGCTTGATACCCTGACCAAAAGAGAGCTCATTACAATAAAAAATCATTGAATTTTCATGAGACCTCGAAGGCCACTCTGCTGAGAGTCTTAATGGTGGGGCTAGTAGAGAGCATTCAAATAAGGTGTACTTCAAGAAGGCACCTCCGATGAGAGCGAAATCTTTTCTCTGGAACATTAAGAAATAACGTGCTTACCATTGGGACCGTGTCTAAGATACAAAGGAATACCAACACCTTTGAATCTTGATTGACAAGTTGATTAATGCTGGAAAGTTGAACAAATTATAGCTTCTAGATCAACAACCTAGAGGCATGAAAAAGCACCAATAAAAGATATTTTAGATGAACCAGTCAGAGTAAATGATATCCACATTAATCAGATAGTGTCAGTAATTTTCGGAGTTTTAGAGAGCTTAAAAGAAGACACTTCGATTGGAAGAATCACAATATGATTTTTGCATATCAATGTCAGACAAATCCTATGCTAAAACAAAGATAATCTGATGCTAAATTACTTTAACGTCATATTTATATTAGATCTTTGGTCCATGAAAAAGTTGGGGTTACTAATGCAATTAACATCAAAATAGTATAATGCTAATTGTTCGTAGTTTCCTTCATGTCTGACCATGTTGATGTTAAACTGATTAAACACACCCGGTGAGAATACAAATATCAACTACATACTTTGTGTCCACTTTTGATGGACATAAATTTGCTTCATGATTTGCATTGACTAAATCTGCTAAAGATCATATAGCGTAGGAAATTATCAAATTGTAAGAGAAATTATCAAAGTTAATACCTTCAAAACTTTCTGACGCAAATCTGGTACAAAACTATAAATATTTTAGAAATATATAAAAGAATGATCAGTTTTTTAAAACTTGTAGAAAATAATCACCAATCTAATAAATATGTACTTATCCATCAACATAGCACAAAATCTATGCACAAACAAACATCGATAAGAAAAACAAATATAATTCAACAAACATTAAGCTAAATGAGTAAGAGTTCACATCTACGAGGAGAATCCAGTTACAAATTAAAATTAATATGCCCACACAAAAAAAGAAAAAAAAGTAAATATACCTTTATGGACATCATCATCTACAACATCTCCCTCCTCTCTATCCTCCCCCTCATCCTCATCCACGACTATAGAACTCGAGGGCTACTTGCCATGGTGATATGAAATATGCTTCATCATTTGAGCAAAAGAGTATTAAAATCTCGGGTTTCTGTCATGCAACAAACAAGTTCGATCACTAATAGAAGGGCGCACTGAGCAAGGCCTTCTTGCTCTTACAACAAATTTCTAGAACCGCATTGAGGAGTTGACCTGACCCGCAATTACGCCGATATTTTATACTCCAAAAGATTGCCAAAAACATAGCCCAAATTATACTTAGCGGCCAATGTGAATAAAATAATTTATAAAAAAAATAATAAGCCTTCACACTAGCGGTAGTATCAATGATAAGAGAATCGTGTTGAGATATTTGTAAAGGATTCAAACTAAATTTATGCGTAATCTAAATTACAATAGAAAGTAAGAACAAAGTTTAAAATACTAATAAAGTTTAAAAGAGTTCGAATATCAAGAAAAGATCTTTTCTCTTGCAAAGAGGCCCTAATTAGTGTATGAATTGAATTAACAAAAATATAAAATGATGTATTATGACAAATATGCGCATACATATTCTTTACCGCCTCTCGGTGCCAGCAAAGAACATTAGTTAACCTTAGGTTTTTTTTCAGCTTGTGCAATAGTGCTGAGAAAATTCTAGTCTTCTACTTCTAGATTACCCACTGTGCTCTCTCTATAAACCTACTAGGGACTCTTAGATCCAAATTCAAGAGAGAACTGATGAAAGAATCTAGTTTGTCACCCTAGAAACATCAATTCCACGCAAATCAAAACTTATCTCGCAATCTATTTGCAGTTCCCCTTGGACGATTGTGATGACTTTATCCAAGGTTAAGTGTGGTACTCATTAGTTGAGTGAAATCATAGCCCTCCCGGGTCATTTTGTTTTGCAACAAATTTTAACATCACAAATGACCAGTTTGTAAGGTAAATTAAGAACCAATGAAAATACCATCACAAATTTTAAAATAAAAAGAGATCTTTAAATCATTCTCATCCGACATGATTAATTCTCATATGCAAGAAGAAAGAAAGAAAAAATACTTAGAATTCATGAAGATAAAACAAAAACACATGATTTGAGAATTTGACTTCATTTAGTTTTCGATCTGACCAATTGAATTATTAAAATTTATTGTGAAACATATGATCCAAAAGGGCTATGCTTTCCACAACAAAGTAAAAGTCACATTCAATTTCATGGATGAGAATGTAGTTCAAGGGGTTGAGTGCAATTGAATAGAAAAATATTCATTGATGGGTGTAGAATTAGATATTTTAGGGTGACAGACTAAAATCCCCAATTTGGTCCAGATGTTTGAAAACTAAATCTAAACTTTCAGATTGAAGAAGAGGGGGTGAAATAAATTTACTCACTGATCCAACATCTAAACTTTCATATTTGCATTTGCTCAGAACAAATTCTGATGGATATTTTTCAAAACAACTGCCAATTCACATAAGTGTCCCATAATAAACATCTTCATATTGAATAAGAGCACATGAAATGAAATTACCGATTGATTTAATTTTTAAACTTTCATATTTACATTAGATCACATCAACTTCTGATGAATAGTTTTGAATAACCCACAGTGCAAGTAACAGTCTTCATAAAAAAAATATTTTAGTTTTAAGAGGAGAAGGATAAATGAAAACACTAACTGATCTAACAACTAAACCTTTGAAATTGCATTTACTCAAAATAATTTCAAGTGAATATATTTAAAAAATAACCCACAGCATTGTCTTCACAAAAAAAGAATTTTAGAATGAGGAGAAGAAAATTTAATGAAATTACTGACTGATGTAACATCTAAACTTTCAAATTAACATTGACTCAAAAAAATTTAAAATGACTCCATAAAATTAAATAAAAATAATAAAAACAAAACAGACTGAACATATTTGTCTCCATGAAAATTATTTTTTGAATTGAAGAAGAAAAAGTGAAATGAAAGTAATGACTAATCTAACCTCTAAATTTTATAATTGCACTTAGTTACAGTAATTTTTTATGAATATTTTTTTAAAATCATCAGTGCACATTACTTTCTTCATAGAAAGCAATTTCATATTGAAGAAAAATAGTTGAAATCAAATTACTGATTGCTCTAACACCAAAACTTTTAGACTAGCACGACTCACAACAAATTTGGATATCTTTTAAAACAACTCCCATTGCACATAATTGTCTGCATAATAATGATTTCCTAATTTAAGAAGATATAAACAAAATAATTAATACTTGAGTGAAATTTTTTCACCAAGGTAGCAAAACAACCAAAGCATTAAAAGAAAGAAATGAAACTACCTCTTCAATCACCAAAGCATCGAACCGTCAAAAGAGAAAACAAAAAGTAGATTTTGTCTTCGGGGATGAAGTGATGACAAAGCTTGGATTTGAATCTATGGAAGAACGATGGGCGGAGATGAAGTGATGATATCGGGGATCGAGAAGTTTAATGACACAGACTTTGCTTGCTGGAGGATGCAAATAAATGAATACCTCTATGGGAAGAAACTTCATCTTCCGTTACTGGGAAAACGACCAAAAAGATGAACGGGGCGGAATGGAATTTGTTGAATCGACAGGTTCTAGGGGTTATACGATTAACTCTGTCGAGATCGGTTTTCCATACCGTCATCAAGGAGAGGACTACTGCAGATCTCATGGCGGCTTTATCAGGTATGTATGAAAATCCATCAGCGAATAACAACGTGCATATGATGAAAAAGTTATTCAACTTGATGTTAAACAAGGTGTGTCTGTTGCTCAACACATACATGATTTCAACACTATCACAAATCAATTATCGTATGTTGAAATTGATTTTGATGATGAGATATGTGCGTTGATATTGTTGGCTTCATTGCCAAATAACTGAGAAACAATGAGGATAACAGTTAACAGTTCTTCAGGTAAATCTAAGCTGAAATATGATGATATTCGTGATTTGATTTTGGTTGAGAAAGTGCACAGGAAAGATTCTGGCAAGACCTTGTGTTCAAGTTCTACGCTGAATGTTGATTCCAGAAGGAGATCACATGACAGGAACTCGAACAGAGGAAGTTCAAAATCAAAGTCTGGTCAGTAGACAACCTGCTGGAATTGTGGCAAGTCTGACCACATAAAAAGGAACTTCAAGAATTCTAAGAAGAAGGAGAATGATAGCGCTAATGTTATAACTGAAGAAATACAAGATGCGTTATTGCTAGTAGTTCACAGTTCTGTTGATGACTGTATACTAGATTCAAGGGCTTTCTTCAATACATTTTCCCATCGGGAGTTAATGCAAAATTATATTGCAGGTAACTTTGGGAAGATATATCTGGCTGATGGAAAAGCTTTGGACATTGTGAGGATGAGAAACGTTGATATTACACTCTCTAACAAAAGCAAATAGACTTTGCAAATGGTTAGACACATTCTTGAGTTGAAGAAAAACGTCATAACTATTGGGAATCTCAATTATGATGGTCACTCGGTAGTGTTCTTAGATAGCACCTTGAAGGTTTCCAAAGGAGCATTAGTACTGGCTTGGGGTAAGAAGACTGACAGACTATATATAACTACATGTTTACTCAAGCGTTGACACATGAGTCATAGGTGCATTATGGGGAAGCAGAAAAAAGGTCAATTTCCTGAAAAGTGGTAGAGCGTCAAAGACAGAAAAATCAGATCTTTTACAGACAAATGTTGGAGAACCACAAAGCCGTGAAGAAATCTTGCAAGATAAGAATTCAAATAAGTGGGAGCTGACCAAGAAGGAGGAAATGAATTCCCTGCTAGGGAATCAGACTTGGGAGCTGACAGAACTTCCACCAAGGAAGAAGACATTGCACAACAAGTGGGTGTACCTGGTGAAGACTGTGTTTGGTGGCAGTAAGAGGTACAAGGCTGGACTTGTTGAAAAGAGTTTTCAGCAGGGGCAGAATATTGCTTATGCAATGGGAGTTATAAGTAGATACAAGAGTAATCCAGGAAAGAGCTTGGTGGTACATGATTACGTTGACGGTGATATGTCAACTGAGGGTGTTACTCGTGAGAAGCTGAAGTTCTGCTCAACTTCAGCTGGTCTTCTGGCATGAAAATAGGGGCTTCAAGTTGCAGAGGTGGAGGATATCATGTTTGAGAAAAAGATCAGTACAACTAGTAGATGATGTAGCTAGTAGGTGTTACAGTCAGTGTCCCAATCTCCAAGTGAGAGAGTTGTTGGGTAATTTGGAGACCGAGCCACCGAAATTTAATTAGTTTTCTAATTAAGAATCTCATTTACCGCTTACCTTCTAAACTCACCTACCGCTCTCATGATTTCTATAAATAGCCTCTTTTGGCTTAAAGAAGGCCAAACCAAGCAATGTCAAGCCAAGTACTCTTGGGAGTTAAGAGAAAGGAACAAAGAGAGAGAGAGGAAGATAGAGAGAAGAAAATAAAGATTTTCTTGTAAACGTCGAGACACTCGACATTGTAATTCCTCGAAGAAATAATATCCTCTGCAGCTACGTGGACGTAGACAAATTTGTCGAATCACGTAAATCTATGTGTCGCTCTGATGTTTTTCTACGTGCAATTTTACNAGATCAGGAAAATGAAACACAAGGGCTCTCTTTCATTTATCACTCAATTCCAAAAGAAAATGTTGGAAGAGTGGGAATTGAAACCCTCAATAACACTTGTCATGCTAGCTCGGGGGCTAAAAGATGGAACCTTCTACTATGCTTTGGGTCCCCAAAAAAAAAAAAAACTATAACTAAATTATTTGAGTTATCCAATAATCATAATTCTACTGAAAAGTACAACTCTACCCTTGCTTCCACCAGAGCGGAATCAGCCACCCGTCATCTACAGAAGAGGGCTCTTATGGATGACATATGAAGACTGAGGGAAGAATCACATCCTTCCATTTGATTGTGATGCACAAAGATCATCGGTAGTCCTTAGATAACAAAGGGGGCAATAGGAACCATAGTCGAGGAGGTCAAGCTTGATACCCTGACCAAAAGAGAGCTCATTACAATAAAAAATCATTGAATTTTCATGAGACCTCGAAGGCCACTCTGCTGAGAGTCTTAATGGTGGGGCTAGTGGAGAGCATTCAAATAAGGTGTACTTCAAGAAGGCACCTCCGATGAGAGAGAAATCTTTTCTCTGGAAGATTAAGAAATAACGTGCTTACCATTGGGACCGTGTCTAAGATACAAAGGAATACCAACACCTTTGAATCTTGATTGACAAGTTGATTAATGCTGGAAAGTTGAACAAATTATAGCTTCTAGATCAACAACCTAGAGGCATGAAAAAGCACCAATAAAAGATATTTTAGATGAACCAGTTAGAGTAAATGATATCCACATTAATCAGATAGTGTCAGTAATTTTCGGAGTTTTAGTGAGCTTAAAAGAAGACACTTCGATTGGAAGAATCACAATATGATTTTTGCATATCAATGTCAGACAAATCCTATGCTAAAACAAAGATAATCTGATGCTAAATTACTTTAACGTCATATTTATATTAGATCTTTGGTTCATGAAAAAGTTGGGGTTACTAATGCAATTAACATCAAAATAGTATAATGCCAATTGTTCGTAGTTTCCTTCATGTCTGACCATGCTGATGCTAAACTGATTAAACACACCCGGTGAGAATACAAATATCAACTACATACTTTGTGTCCACTTTTGATGGACATAAATTTGCTTCATGATTTGCATTGACTAAATCTGTTATAGATCATATAGCGTAGGAAATTATCAAATTGTAAGAGAAATTATCAAAGTTAATATCTTCAAAACTTTTTGACGCAAATCTGGTACAAAACTATAAATATTTTAGAAATATATAAAAGAATGATCAGTTTTTTAAAACTTGTAGAAAATAATCACCAATCTAATAAATATGTACTTATCCATCAAC
>JXCR01134251.1:32187-66427 GCA_002079205.1 Phalaenopsis hybrid cultivar | reverse complement strand
CCATCTCATAAGAGCTTTCGAGACTCTTCATCAGGAGGTCGAGAATTTACCATGATATATTCCATGAAGTCTCAAAGGATCCTATGTCAAGGGGAAAGCTACCTGCCAGATTACGGGATTCACCCTCTGCTTGATAGCTTAGTCTCATCCTGGTGACTGAAGCTCCTCATCTAGGGGTCATAGTCGACATCCAGACTAGAGAAGTTGATTGTTGGACTCAAGCTGACCGAGTAAAGTCTGAACGACCTAAATCATCAAGAACAAATTAATAGAGCTAGGCCGACCGAGTCAAGTATGACCGTCTCGAAGACCATCAAAAGCCGACCGACACTCAATGTTGTGCAACCGGATGAATGGGTCTTGCCAAACCAAGGCTTTTCGATCTCAGTCGACAGAGTGATAGGGTAGCCAAGACATATATTCATTTATGAAAATTTCTAAAAAACTCTCTCCAATGCTCTCATTAAAAGTAGGTGCAAACATGTAATTACACACATTGTATCTCCCTCTTCTATAAATTTGGGCATCATTCTTCAGTAGAGGCTAATAAAAATCTATCTTGTTGTTCACTAATGTCCACACACTCTCTCTCTTTCTTTTTTATACTATATTCCTAGGTTGTGACTCCTGGAAAAATTCAGGTTCAACATCCTAAAAAGTACGATGAGTGTGAATCATGTGAAAAATAAGAAGAAGAGATCCACCAATGAAACACTGCAGGTAATTCGTTCAACAAAAAATACAACAATTAAGAGACCGGATGATAGCTCGGATGATGGAAGCTGTCCAATAAGCGGTAGCTTGAGAAAGGGAAAAAAAATCCTCGAGAGGAAAGTTTGTTGCCTAACTATTGAAGGATAAATTAGACACCAGAAAGACAAAAATGTTCTTAGTATCAGGACAGTGTTAAGTTGACACCAATGGACAAACAACAGTTCGAGTGCACTGAGGCCCTTCATTGGAATCTTGTAAATGTCAAACTGATCCGACCAACCATATTGCCTCTTTTGAGCTAACCATCTATTTTTTAAGGATTATTGATGCTATGAAGTGTCTCATGTTTTCATAGGACTAATGGAGTCGACCCTAAGGTTGTTCAATGGACTACCAGCTTGAGTGATCACTTCCTTCACCAACTTTTGATATTCATAGCACAGTTTGCAAGTACCTTAAAGCTCTAGAAGTGTTCATAGGTCTTATTGCAGATCAGGAAAATGAAACACAAGGGCTCTCTTTCATTTATCACTCAATTCCAAAAGAAAATGTTGGAAGAGTGGGAATTGAAACCCTCAATAACACTTGTCATGCTAGCTCGGGGGCTAAAAGATGGAACCTTCTACTATGCTTTGGGTCCCCAAAAAAAAAAAAAACTATAACTAAATTATTTGAGTTATCCAATAATCATAATTCTACTGAAAAGTACAACTCTACCCTTGCTTCCACCAGAGCGGAATCAGCCACCCGTCATCTACAGAAGAGGGCTCTTATGGATGACATATGAAGACTGAGGGAAGAATCACATCCTTCCATTTGATTGTGATGCACAAAGATCATCGGTAGTCCTTAGATAACAAAGAGGGAAATAGGAACCATAGTCGAGGAGGTCAAGCTTGATACCCTGACCAAAAGAGAGCTCATTACAATAAAAAATCATTGAATTTTCATGAGACCTCGAAGGCCACTCTGCTGAGAGTCTTAATGGTGGGGCTAGTAGAGAGCATTCAAATAAGGTGTACTTCAAGAAGGCACCTCCGATGAGAGCGAAATCTTTTCTCTGGAACATTAAGAAATAACGTGCTTACCATTGGGACCGTGTCTAAGATACAAAGGAATACCAACACCTTTGAATCTTGATTGACAAGTTGATTAATGCTGGAAAGTTGAACAAATTATAGCTTCTAGATCAACAACCTAGAGGCATGAAAAAGCACCAATAAAAGATATTTTAGATGAACCAGTCAGAGTAAATGATATCCACATTAATCAGATAGTGTCAGTAATTTTCGGAGTTTTAGAGAGCTTAAAAGAAGACACTTCGATTGGAAGAATCACAATATGATTTTTGCATATCAATGTCAGACAAATCCTATGCTAAAACAAAGATAATCTGATGCTAAATTACTTTAACGTCATATTTATATTAGATCTTTGGTCCATGAAAAAGTTGGGGTTACTAATGCAATTAACATCAAAATAGTATAATGCTAATTGTTCGTAGTTTCCTTCATGTCTGACCATGTTGATGTTAAACTGATTAAACACACCCGGTGAGAATACAAATATCAACTACATACTTTGTGTCCACTTTTGATGGACATAAATTTGCTTCATGATTTGCATTGACTAAATCTGCTAAAGATCATATAGCGTAGGAAATTATCAAATTGTAAGAGAAATTATCAAAGTTAATACCTTCAAAACTTTCTGACGCAAATCTGGTACAAAACTATAAATATTTTAGAANTTTTTTTATGGTGTTCGGATGTAATTCTACGTGCATACTCCACACCGGACTCCACACTTTATATTTTTTCCAATATCCGCACCTTTTGTTTTTGAGAATTTGAAGGTAGAGCCTAACTGTTCCATTGCAAAATTTGGCTACAAGAATTGACAACTTTAGAACTAAAAATAACAAAATGCATCAGACAAAAAAACCTATGAGTAGAACATAAAAACAAGAGAAATCATGTCAAGGGAAAATAACTCTGAGATAACATGAAATAAGAAGCAAAATTTAATAGGGAGAGTAAAAACAAGGGCTTTGACAGAATTGTAAGTTCATCAAGGATGCCCTCACAAGATTGGGAGACACTGTTTGGAAAGGTTGATAAGAATAACTGTCCAATCCAGCCAGAAACCGAACAAAAACATATAATAGAAGCAACGCAGAACCTGTTAAACTCTGGCATGACCAAGGACAACAGAGAAAATCCCAGCAAAAAGAAGCAACATCAAGAGAAAAGTATGGTTGTGACCCCAATCACAGTATGTTAGCCCAACAAAGGATTCATCCGAGCATGAAGCCAAGCTTTGCAGATTGTGGGTTGCAAGTGAGGTAATCCTGCCATCAATTTTAAGGTGGGAAAGAGCTCGGGGATAAGGAAGATTATAAAGGAATTCCTTGTGGGTATAATTCCATGAATGATTTCTCCTTTCAAGTGTTTAATTTAGCTTATGTTGTTATTTTAACCTTGTAGAGAATAATGGAGCTAATGCATGGGGTTTAATCATTTGAGCAAAAGAGTATTAAAATCTCGGGTTTCTGTCATGCAACAAACACGTTCGATCACTAATAGAAGGGCGCACTGAGCAAGGCCTTCTTGCTCTGGCAACAAATTTCTAGAACCGCATTGAGGAGTTGACCTGAGNTCTACGAGGAGAATCCAGTTACAAATTAAAATTAATATGCCCACACAAAAAAAGAAAAAAAAGTAAATATACCTTTATGGACATCATCATCTACAACATCTCCCTCCTCTCTATCCTCCCCCTCATCCTCATCCACGACTATAGAACTCGAGGGCTACTTGCCATGGTGATATGAAATATGCTTCATCATTTGAGCAAAAGAGTATTAAAATCTCGGGTTTCTGTCATGCAACAAACAAGTTCGATCACTAATAGAAGGGCGCACTGAGCAAGGCCTTCTTGCTCTTACAACAAATTTCTAGAACCGCATTGAGGAGTTGACCTGACCCGCAATTACGCCGATATTTTATACTCCAAAAGATTGCCAAAAACATAGCCCAAATTATACTTAGCGGCCAATGTGAATAAAATAATTTATAAAAAAAATAATAAGCCTTCACACTAGCGGTAGTATCAATGATAAGAGAATGTTGTTGAGATATTTGTAAAGGATTCAAACTAAATTTATGCGTAATCTAAATTACAATAGAAAGTAAGAACAAAGTTTAAAATACTAATAAAGTTTAAAAGAGTTCGAATATCAAGAAAAGATTTTTTCCCTTGCAAAGAGGCCCTAATTAGTGTATGAATTGAATTAACAAAAATATAAAATGATGTATAATGACAAATATGCGCATACATATTCTTTACCGCCTCTCGGTGCCAGCAAAGAACATTAGTTAGCCTTAGGTTTTTTTTCAGCTTGTGCAATAGTGCTGAGAAAATTCTAGTCTTCTACTTCTAGATTACCCACTGTGCTCTCTCTATAAACCTACTAGGGACTCTTAGATCCAAATTCAAGAGAGAACTGATGAAAGAATCTAGTTTGTCACCCTAGAAACATCAATTCCACGTAAATCAAAACTTATCTCGCAATCTATTTGCACTTTCCCTTGGACGATTGTGATGACTTTATCCAAGATTAAGTGTGGTACTCATTAGTTGAGTGAAATCATAGCCCTCCTGGGTCATTTTGTTTTGCAACAAATTTTAACATCACAAATGACCAGTTTATAAAGTAAATTAAGAACCAATGAAAATACCATCATAAATTTTAAAATAAAAAGAGATCTTTAAATCATTCTCATCCCACATGATTAATTCTCATATGCAAGAAGAAAGAAAGAAAAAATACTTAGAATTCATGAAGATAAAACAAAAACACATGATTTGAGAATTTGACTTCATTTAGTTTTCGATCTGACCAATTGAATTATTAAAATTTATTGTGAAACATATGATCCAAAAGGGCTATGCTTTCCACAACAAAGTAAAAGTCACATTCAATTTCATGGATGAGAATGTAGTTCATGGGGTTGAGTGCAATTGAATAGAAAAATATTCATTGATGGGTGTAGAATTAGATATTTTAGGGTGACAGACTAAAATCCCCAATTTGGTCCAGATGTTTGAAAACTAAATCTAAACTTTCAGATTGAAGAAGAGGGGGTGAAATAAATTTACTCACTGATCCAACATCTAAACTTTCATATTTGCATTTGCTCAGAACAAATTCTGATGGATATTTTTCAAAACAACTGCCAATTCACATAAGTGTCCCATAATAAACATCTTCATATTGAATAAGAGCACATGAAATGAAATTACCGATTGATTTAATTTTTAAACTTTCATATTTACATTAGATCACAACAACTTCTGATGAATAGTTTTGAATAACCCACAGTGCAAGTAACAGTCTTCATAAAAAAAATATTTTAGTTTTAAGAGGAGAAGGCTAAATGAAAACACTGACTGATCTAACAACTAAACCTTTGAAATTGCATTTACTCAAAATAATTTCAAGTGAATATATTTAAAAAATAACCCACAGCATTGTCTTCACAAAAAAAGAATTTTAGAATGAGGAGAAGAAAATTTAATGAAATTACTGACTGATGNTAACAACTAAACCTTTGAAATTGCATTTACTCAAAATAATTTCAAGTGAATATATTTAAAAAATAACCCACATCATTGTCTCATAAAAAAAGAATTTCAGAATGAGGAGAAGAAAATTTAATGAAATTACTGACTGATCTAACATCTAAACTTTCAAATTAACATTGACTCAAAAAAATTTAAAATGACTCCATAAAATTAAATAAAAATAATAAAAACAAAACAGACTGAACATATTTGTCTCCATGAAAATTATTTTTTGAATTGAAGAAGAAAAAGTGAAATGAAAGTAATGACTAATCTAACCTCTAAATTTTATAATTGCACTTAGTTACAGTAATTTTTTATGAATATTTTTTAAAATCATCAGTGCACATTACTTTCTTCATAGAAAGCAATTTCATATTGAAGAAAAGNAAGTAATGACTAATCTAACCTCTAAATTTTATAATTGCACTTAGTTACAGTAATTTTTTATGAATATTTTTTTAAAATCATCAGTGCACATTACTTTCTTCATAGAAAGCAATTTCATATTGAAGAAAAATAGTTGAAATCAAATTACTGATTGCTCTAACACCAAAACTTTTAGACTAGCACGACTCACAACAAATTTGGATATCTTTTAAAACAACTCCCATTGCACATAATTGTCTGCATAATAATGATTTCCTAATTTAAGAAGATATAAACAAAATAATTAATACTTGAGTGAAATTTTTTCACCAAGATAGCAAAACAACCAAAGCATTAAAAGAAAGAAATGAAACTACCTCTTCAATCACCAAAGCATCGAACCTTCAAAAGAGAAAACAAAAAGTAGATTTTGCCGTCGGGGATGAAGTGATGACAGAGCTTGGATTTGAATCTAAGGAAGAACGATGGGCGGAGATGAAGTGATGACATCGGGGATCAAGAAGTTTAATGGCACAGATTTTGCTTACTGGAGGATGCAAATAAATAAATACCTCTATGGGAAGAAACTTCATATTTCGTTATTGGGAAAACAACCAAAAAAGATGAACGGGGCGGAATGGAATCTGTTGAATCGACAGGTTCTAGGGGTTATACGATTAACTCTGTCGAGATCGGTTTTCCATACCGTCATCAAGGAGAGGACTACTGCAGATCTCATGGCGGCTTTATCAGGTATGTATGAAAAGCCTTCAGCGAATAACAACGTGCATATGATGAAAAAGTTATTCAACTTGAAGTTAAACAAGGTGTGTCTGTTGCTCAACACATACATGATTTCAACACTATCACAAATCAATTATCATCTGTTGAAATTGATTTTGATGATGAGATATGTGCGTTGATATTGTTGGCTTCATTGTCAAATAGCTGAGGAACAATGAGGATAGCAGTTAACAGTTCTTCAGGTAAATCTAAGCTGAAATATGATGATATTCGTGATTTGATTTTGGTTGAGAAAGTGCGCAGGAAAGATTCTGGTAAGACCTTGTGTTCAAGTTCGACGCTGAATGTTGATTCCAGAAGGAGATCACATGACAGAAACTCGAACAGAGGAAGATCAAAATCAAAGTCTGGCCAGCAGACAACCTGCTGGAATTGTGGCAAGTTCGACCACATAAAAAGGAACTACAAGAATTCTAAGAAGAAAGAGAATGATAGCGCTAATGGTATAACTGAATAGTTCACAGTTCTGTTGATGACTGTATACTGGATTCAAGGGCTTCCTTCAATACATTTTCCCATCGGGAGTTAATGCAAAATTATATTGCAGGTAACTTTGGGATGATATATCTGGCTGATGGAAAAGCTTTGGACATTGTGAGGATGAGAAACGTTGATATTACACTCTCTAACAATAGCAAATAGACTTTGCAAATGGTTAGACACATTCCTGAGTTGAAGAAAAACGTCATATTTGTTGGGCATCTCAATTATGATGGTCACTCGGTAGTGTTCTTAGATAGCACCTTGAAGGTTACCAAAGGAGCATTAGTACTGGCTTGGGGTAAGAAGACTGACAGACTATATATGACTACATGTTTACTCAAGCGTGGACACATGAGTCATAGGTGCATTATGGGGAAGCAGAAAAAAGGTCAACTTCCTGAAAAGTGGTAGAGTGTCAAAGACAGAAAAATCAGATCTTTTACAGACAAATGCTAGAGAACCACAAAGCCGTGAAGAAATCTTGCAAGATAAGAATTCAAATAAGTGGGAGCTGACCAAGGAGGAAATGAATTCCCTGCTAGGGAATCAGACTTGGGAGCTGACAGAACTTTCACCAAGGAAGAAGACATTGCATAACAAGTGGGTGTACCTGGTGAAGACTGTGTTTGGTGGCAGTAAGAGGTACAAGGCTGGACTTGTTGAAAAGAGTTTTCAGCAGGGGCAGAATATTGCTTATGCAATAGGAGTTATAAGTAGATATAAGAGTAATTCAGGAAAGAGCTTGGTGGTACATGACTACGTTGACGGTGATATGTCAACTGAGGGTGTTACTCGTGAGAAGCTGAAGTTCTGCTCAACTTCAGCTGGTCTTCTGGCATGAAAATAGGGGCTTCAAGTTGCAGAGGTGGAGGATATCATGTTTGAGAAAAAGATCAGTACAACTAGTAGATGATGTAGCTTGTAGGTGTTACAGTCAGTGTCTCAATCTCCAAGTGAGAGAATTGTTGGGTAATTTGGAGACCGAGCCACTGAAATTTAATTAGTTTTCTAATTAAGAATCTCATTTACCGCTTACCTACTAAACCCACCTACCGCTCTCATGATTTCTATAAATAGCCTCTTTTGACTTAAAGAAGGCCAAACCAAGCAATGTCAATCCAAGTACTCTTGAGAGTTAAGAGAAAGGAACAAAGAGAGAGAGAGAGAGAGGAAGATAGAAAAAAAAAATAAAGATTTTCTTGTAAACGTCGAGACACTCGACGTTGTAATTCCTCGAAGAAATAATATCCTCTGCAGCTACGTGGACGTAGACAAATTTGTCGAATCACGTAAATTTATGTGTCGCTCTGATGTTTTTCTACGTGCAATTTTAATCGTTTCATTTTTCGCTTTGTTGTCGTCGTTTTTGACAACAACATAAGCACAAAATAAAGAAAATATAGAGAGGTAGCATTGACATTACATAGTTGGAAAGGAAATCAAATCACGAAATGCTCTCAGCTTTATTCCAGCTCTTGTCGTTCTGCGAGCAATTGACGCCGAAAAACATCTGTAGTAAGAATTTTCTTCTTTTCTCTCATGTACCCAACACTTGCAAGATAAAAAACAGCTAACAAAGCTCAGGTATACCCCTGTCCACTTTTACGAGACATGTCAGTAACGCTCTAATGCTTGGGGCATGCCTCACACACGACAAATCTGGTTTCAAGTTGATTTGCCTTAAAAAAAAGACAAATAAAGTCAAATAAAGTTTATAGAAGAAAAAATTAAAACAAAAAAGAAATCAAAGGGAGAAAAAATGGGCCTCTAATTTTTTCATAATTGGGACTGGATTGGGTTATCTTCAAATCTGATCTTTTAGATCCCCATCTATGAATTGCATCATTTTTTAGAAATCAAACTTCAACCCAATCGTTCTAGGTACGTCTCAATTTTTTATTCAGGTTATTTTGATTTCGGAGGTTGGAACTATAAATAAAATTAAATCTCCACCGAATGAAAAATAAAATGCTGATTTTACGCGTCAATTTTAACATTAAACCACCTTCAATTAAACATGAAATTGCAAACTCTAAACAACAATCACACTTGAGTGCACACACAGAACCCATACAAGAAATAAAAACTCCCAAAAGCTTGCATTGTCTAGCAAAGCCCCACAAATATTATCTACAAAGAAAGACTAAGCGGTTCGATTAAATAGGAATAGCTCTAGCAACACGAGGGTAGACCACATGAACCGGGTGGGACATTATGCGTCTGCCCTTCATTCGCCGGAAGACGTATACCAACGCACCAACTGGCCACTCCACCACCCCCGCCGCAGCGCAGGCCACCATTCCGACCGCCGGCCCCACCACCTTGCGCCTCCCCATCCTCACTCCAGTATGCCCCGTAGTCGCATGCCGATGAACCATTTTCACCTTCGTAAACTCCTTAGTCTTATCGTAGATGTAATCTGTCGTATGAATAATCTCTGATTGCCGTTTGCCGAGGCTGAAAGCTCATATTTAAAGGTATCGTTCGTGACGCTGGCGATTTCCGTCAAGATAAAGGCGATAGATAATAAAAGTATATTTGTGACGCGTGGCGATTTACGTTAAGAGATTGAGGCCACGGCTAAGGCGTATTGTGACGAGTGTAAATTTGAGGGATCACCTGTATTTAATGCATGTTTACTAGCGGGAGGATCACATATTAAATATTATCGTTTAACTAGCCGTCATTTGGGATGTGTGACACGACACCGGTTGGGTACTTGGGTTTTACGAATTTGAATTTTCTTAAAAAACTTTTTTGATAAAAATGTGAAGTCACGGGAATCATTGAAATGGACTTTTTATCTTATAAACAATTTTTTCCTTTAAATTTTTACACTCAAATTATAAATTATTAATTACCTTCCCGCTAAAATTGTCTTAATCGGCATATATTAGCAATGCTCTAAAATTCAAATTCAAAAATAAACTAATCAGCTTAAATAGTTTGATGCTTTTCATTTACGGCATTCGTACTCCATTAATCCTTTGTGTAGTAATTGGATTGATGGATTATTTTTAGTAAAGCTAGTATTTGTTTTTCTGTCGCACTACATTATTAATGTAATTAATTTTTAATGAACTGTTTAATTTTTGTTGAAGTTATAAATTACACTTAGAAAATGATTTGATTGGATATCTTGTAACAAAAATTATCTAAAAGTTTTTTAGAGATCCAATCTCTTATATCCAAGGGAAAACATGGCGTTGTTTGGGTTTCTTGGAGCGTTGTCATGATTTTGTGTGCCGCTAGGGTTTGCATGTACATCAGAAATATGACCATATGAATCTCGAAGAAATTCAACAGATCTCGCTTAATGGACACTAGAGAACTGTATCAGGTTAGTCAAAAGACGGAAATGCCAAGCGTTGTTTTCTTCGGTCGAAATTATGAGCATAACGAACAGAAGCACGACAAAACAAAAGAACATGTGACATCTAATCCAAGGGACAATTATTTGTAACCAGCTCCCTCAACTGATTCCGGAACTCTTCACAAAGGCGGCCAAGGGGCGCCACATATAATACATTTCCAATCTTCTCAGAATGTCCCTTATCCAAGGAGAGCTAGCTGTTAGATTACAGTGATACACACGTGCATGGTAGTTTAAGTTTTAGCTCTTATGACAGAAGAGTCTCTACTCAGGATTCCATTAAGAAAGATCACTGATGACATTTCAGTCAACCTAATATGTGTCGATCGACCAAATGTTTCAACCGACCAACAGACACGGGTAACATATCATTAAATGATCATCTTTAAGCGATTATGAATATAAGATGACATCAATGTTAGTTATGAATATAAGAGTCAATCACAAATGTTGAAATGTGTCATATTAACTTCTAATGTCACTATTATAATAGGGACAACCTATAATTTTATACCATATACCCCTAGGACCTATCAATAAGAGGTTGTCTCTTCAATAAAGGACTACAAAATTTACTCTCTTCGCACTTGTGTTACTCTGCAATCTATTTTCCTCTCCCTCTCTCTGCTCCTATCTTCTATCCAACTCTCTATACCTTGGGTGTGTTCTACAAGACACTTTTGAATTCAGTGTCCTAAAATGTGAGGTAAGTGTGGAATCATGTCATCAACAAGAAATATAGCACATTACAAAAAAGTAATTCACTTGAGAGAAACATCAAATAAAGAATCTGTAAGAGAATTTATGCAACCGAAAAAAAATCAGGAACTTTGTGATCAAATGACAGGTTAGATCACATAATTAACCCACATGCTACTCAAGGGAAAAGCAAAATATCCACAAGATTTGAACCCTCGAGAAGAACTTGATCCAAAAGACCGATGAACAACTTAGTGGGCTACTAATACTACGATAGTGTTGGGTATACACTAAGGGTCAGACAATGATTTAAATGAATGGAGGTCTACCTTTAGCTGGATAATATGTTCTCTTAGTTGATCTCTGATGTAGATCCACCAGAGAAGTTTAAAATTCCATCCTAAAAACCATACAATAGTTAGAGCGGTCCTGCCGACCATATAACAACCATTAAGTCAGTTGTTTGCCTTCTCAAATACTCCAACATGCTTAAGTGTCAGATATTTAACACCACATCGAGGGACTCAACTTTCAGGTGGTTTGATGGACTCTTGACAGAAATAATAATCTCCTTCAGTGAGTTCAAAAAGTTGTTCACAACACAGTTCGTGAGCACCCAAAAGCCCCAATAAAACTCACAAGTTTTCTGGAATGTCAAGGATGGACCGAATAGGAGACATTGAGCATATGTGACTAGATTCTAGAAGAAAATTTGGAATTTTGAAATTTGGAGCCCACAACAACACAGGTTTCCCAGACATAGTGGTTGAGGAGCGAACAAGTCAAGTGTTTTTTTGGCTATACGACAACCCAAAAGTTTGCCTAAACTCTTGGAGTTAGTCAACCACCACATCATGGTGGAGTTTGTTCAATTGCTCTACCAAAAAGTGGAATAATCTGACAACCACTTGTAAAAGAGAGCCTCACGAGATGATGAGTGAAGTTTGAAGCACAGTCTACGCCTCAAACAGGAAGGCAATTAATCATCTTAAGACGATAAAGATCTGATAAAAACTACTTAAGAGGACCAAGCCAGCCGAACAATTGATCTACAAGCAACGGGAAAGTACCAAAGCCACTCAGTTGAGAGTTTCAATGATAGAGTTAATGGAGTACATACAAGATAAGGAGTACTTCAAAGAGGTTCTATCAATGAGAATTAGAGCTTTTCTCAAGAATATGAAGAAGTTATAAAAATGCCACAAGGACATGTACCTCTAGTACCTTATTGAAGAATTCATTTGTATTGAGAAACTCAAAGAGTTCGTAGCACCAAAGGCAAGAGAAAGCCACATAGAAGATGATTCGGATGAGCTTATCTGAGCCAACGTTATCCCCATCAAAGGGATACTACCAGCTATCCTGGGAGGTGATTGGTTTGGCAAGCCAATCCTAAAAGGCTCATAATGGGAGAAATCTACACTGTTGTTTTCACAACAAATCAGAAGCATCATCCGTCAATTATTTTTACTAACATTGATTTGACCCCGTAGGAGAATCCTTACAATGAGCACAGTAGTCACGGTGATGATTAATAAATACCATGTGAGTGGTCTTTTAATTGACACTAGCAGTTTAGGAAATATCCTAATCAAGTCAGCCTTTAATAAAATGCATTTATTGGTCGACCGAATACTTTCACTGACCAACTTGCTCAATGATTTTTTTTGGTAAATGAATGGAAGGCTTCAAAGTATTCAATCTATCTGTCAACTGAGGGGAAATTGATAACCACTTCTCCAACTTGAAAAACTTACAAGTGTTTGACAGCAAATTCACCAAAATGCATATTTGAATGGCCATTGCTCAAAGACTTCAGAGTTGAGGTTTCCACCTATAAAGTTGTAGTAAAGTTTCCATGAAATGAGGAGATAATTATTGTTTATGGAAATTTGGAGCAGTCTCACACATGTTATCTTCGAGCGGTTGACAATGTGGAGCAAGAGTCATTTGATTTCCAAAACCAACAAAAGGAGGATCTTGAAAGTGATGAAACCATAATTGAGATTCCTATTGCTCTTAATGAATTGAGTATGTTTTTTTCAAATATGTGAAAGTTTTGATGCAATGCATAGAGACTTGTTGATCTATACTCTGAAAGAGCATCGTGACATTTTTTCTTGATCAAACATTGAAATGTTAGGCATCCCAATCGACATAACATGCCACCATCTTAATGTTAATACAACCACAAAAAAAATGAAGTAGAAAATGAGAACGTTGGCAATCACTTTGGTTGGGCCAATCTGTGAAGAAGTGGAAAGCTCAAGTAGGTAGGCTAAAATCAAGCGGTACAATACCCAACCTAGGTCTCCAATTCGGTCATCATGTTAAAGTTGAACGAAAAATGGAGAATGTGCAAGGACTTCATCAACCTAAACTTTGCCTACCTAAAAGATAGCTACCTTATATCAAGGCTCGATGCTTTGGTAGATTCAATAGTTGGTCATTCAATAATAAACATCATGGATGCCTTCTTCAGCTACCATCAAATCAAAATGCAATTGTCTGACTAAAAAAATCAACATTTAATATGAGCAAAAATCTTTATTGTTATAATGTAATGTCCTTTAGGCTAAAGAACAATGGGTCTACCTACCAGCATTTAATGGATGCAATCTTAATTTTTTAGTTTTTTTGAACTCAGAGTCATTAGCTTGTCTAGTTATCATTTTATATTCCTTTTCCTAAATAGTCCTCTTTCTTAAACTATCAAGATGATTCAGAGAAAGAAGAAATCTAAAGAGGAGAAAACAAGATGAAACTTGGCAAAAGGAATGGAGAACTTATGTAAGGTTATCCACGTGTGATAGGTCAACTGTGTACGTTTAAAATGAGATAGGATCAAAACAGCTAAAAAAACACATATCCAAAAAGAAGAGCCCTATATAAGCAACCCATAACATGAAAGTAACTCTCCAAGAAACGTGTCCATTTGATTAATTACCTTTTGTGGGATACACAAGATAACACTTGATAATATGAGCCTTGCATATAATTTAATGATAACTAGTGAATAAACATATTGTAGGAACACATTTATCTCAATTAGGTATCTTGATTCTTCCAAGGGCTATGCCAAGCCACAATGTTAGATGGCTAATCCCCTAGATTCTAAGGTGTAAGCGTGCTTGGTCAACAAATAAGGCTTAAGGAATAATTGGGTAATCTCAAGAAGGAACATCCTTGCCTATATCATGCCATAAGAATTGAAGGTGAATCACCATATCTAAAGCAAATATTGACCTATCAACATTATAAGTTAATGGGACGATATCAATGTAGTATCAAAGGGATCAAATGGGCTCAAAGGGGATTTTCTAATGAAAGGTGAGAAAATTCTAATTATTTAGAGACAGTCAGGTCGGAACTTCATAAATTTACCATTCCAAGCTATGAAGATCCTAGGATAACATGGTCAATAAGGTAGTCGACCCAGTCAAACCTAAGAACCCTTGTCAGTAACCCTTGTGTTGTGTCTTCTAAGAAATCCTGATATCCCTAAAGTCAAAGAAAGGAAACTTTTATGACCCTATGACCTTACATAGGTGAGATTCGTAGTAGTAGGACTTTTACCTACCAAGAAAATTGTAAGGATGCCTCTAGATAAGAAGCAAAAAAGGGGCGTTCATCTACAAAGCAAAAACTCCCCTACTTAATAGGACTTACACCAGTCGGGGTAAAGGAGCCTTTAACATCCTGGTCATTTTAGACAACCACTAAAGTAATAAATTTATGCTTGGTCGATCGAATCGAGAAGCACAAGTACTCCTCCTTAGGACTTGCAGAATGATGCAATTATCTAACAAACTTTAATGTGGACATCCTATTAAATATGACTTAGGTGATAGCCATGCATGCAAAATTTTTTAAAACCAACCAAATGTTCATATAAGAAAATAAAATAGATTTTAAAGTAGTGATATTTTAATCTTAAATTTTGTTTAATCTTAATCTTTTATTACTAGGATTTTCTAGAAAAGATATTTTCTTAGTTCTAAAGAGCCTAAGTTATCTTCAGAGTGCTTCCCAAACAAATAACAAGCCATAAAAGTGGAAGAAAAGAAAATAAGTAAAATGAATAAATAATTAAAAGATCGAGTGCCATTGAGTTGACAACATATCCAAGAAAACTACAACAAATATGGTCAGGCTTCGAATATTCACATGAGTCAATTTTAGGTCATTTTACCTACATGTTAACATTTATTTTTACTTGTTGTTTCATCTCATATATCATGATTTTATACTTCTGGAAGGTTTTTTGTGTTATTTTGTAGGTTAAAAGTGTCAAACATGCAAAATAGAGTCAAAATGCTTGAAAAAGTGTTGCTTGACGTCACGCCTGATCTGGGCATGAACATGCAATATTTGGGCATGATCATAACAATTTTGTGCTTGACCATGCTAGTTTTAGGTGTGATCACACTGCTGAATCGTCAGATCCTATTTTAGAAGGTATTTTCATGTCTATTTTTGTTGGATCTTTAAAATGAGAAACAAGGGCTTAAACAGAAGCACTCTTTTGGGGAGATGAGAGAATTAGAGGCAGCTTGGGCACCAAATTTGAGGTTTTTTGAGATTTTTCTTTAAATACCTCTTCCTCTCTTAGATTTGAGGTATTAAGGGGTTTTTCTATCTTTTTCTTTATATTGTTCTTATACACTTTCGAGAGGTTATTGTATGAGAGAGGCGTTGGCTGCTACGGAAGAGGGAAAAAATCATTTTGTAAGCTTTTACTTTCTAATTTTACTTGCAACAATGATTTGGTTGGGATTTTTTTCTGGTGTTTTTTCTATCATGTATAGCTAAACTTTTTTTCGCGACTCTATAATTTATGGGTGTGTTTTACTGTTCTCTTAGATGATTTCTTTCCGTGTATCATTTTCTTGGGAAAAAAAAGGATTATTATTGTTGTGTTAACCATAGAGATTTATTTACTCCCGATCTAATCAATTAGGATGTTAACATATTTCATGATTTGTGATTCCTATCTGTAACATAGAGGAATAAAATTGTTAACTATAGAATCTTGTTAACAATAGACATACTTTATTGGAGTTTTGCAACTTAAAAATGGGATCGAAATAAATCTGTAGGATGCCATGAGGATTAAAGAAGTCTCAACTTCATTTATTCTAGCATTCACTTAACCTAAATATAGGCATATGGATGATTTTCTATTCCCATTGATAACAATCAAATTGGGAAAAGTCTAAGAAAATCATAAATCACCACATTAGCTAAATCACTAAGGCGCAAGCCTCACATACCTTGAAAAATAGTAAGATTTGCCCTCCTAAATAATTATAAACACTTTCCTCATGGGATCAATACATGATACTCTTTAAGCACATTATTACTTGACATATATACTTGTGTTGTGCGGCCAACTTGATGAAAGGTTTTTGCTCGTCAAGCTTTTAGTGTCATTACCGGAGAAACAAATTAAGAAGAATTCTAATTTAAGGAGAACTTTAATTTAATTGTTGAGAATCTAGGTTTAGTAGTTTTTTTCCCTTTATTTCACATTTGTTAACAATTTTATTATTATTGTGTTTTCTTTCATGTGTTGAAAAATAAAAAATAAAAAAAAAGAAAGTTGAATAAAATAAAAGTGCCAAAAAGCCAAAAAAGAATGTTTCATTACTACAGACTGGCAAACCCTCAGGAAAATCAATTTATACATTTTCAAGGATATACCAACCCATCGATGGATAGCTTTCTAATGAAATTTGAACGCCAAATGGAAAAACCTTCAGGAAAATCTGTTTATAACACTTTTGGAGTATTCTAATCCCTTGATGGCTAGAAAACACATGAATTTTGATCCCCTGACATAGGAGATAGGTTTGATCATCCTTTTTCCAGTACTTACAACCTCAACTAGACTACTTGACCAAACTCAAATATGAAAAATAATGATGTTTATGTAGAAAACCAACTTTGGAGAAGAACTCAAGATAACCATGTACAAAAATGGAATAACTGAGAAAGTGACTGCATTTCTTTAAATCAACTCTGGGAAGTCACCTCAAATTATAGAGGATAATTTGTCATTAGAATAGTTGGTAGAAAATTTGAGGAATCAATCTAACAATTGCACCCAAAGTTGGGCGACCTACCCAAGCTTCAATTGGAATAATAATAACTTTAATAAAAATAATCAGTAATGGGAGCACACCCATTTCGATCCCACAAGACGTTGGAATAACCAGGATAGTGACTACCTTGAAAAAAATGAGTATTTAGAGGAATTAATGATAAACTTGGGGAAGGAGTTACAAAGCAAAGTTGATGACCTTAGAAATATTAAATATCAAGTTGGGTAATTTGTTAACTGATCCCGATGTTCTATAAAGAAGTTAAATGAGATAAATGCAATTATATGCTTAATTTCCTTAATAATGATTCTTACTTTGCAATGAAGCCAAAAACTTGATCCCAAGCAAAAGCTAGGTAAATTTTTCACTAAGAAGCACATAAGAATAAAGTTATAATATTTAATTATGGGATACTATGCAAGTATATGTATCATTATCAACTAATATAGGACTTTTTGATTAAACTCCAAATATCGAACCCACAAGGATAAATACTTTATGCAACTTACAAAACAAGAGGAATTAGATAACAACATTTTACTTAACAAAATATTCTTACTTAAACTCTAGATGCTATAATAGGAATGATAATTCTATTCTTTTTTTGTAAATTTTTTATAATTGAAAATAAAGTAAGCAACTAATTAACTTAACTAAATACTTGCAAGATGAAGACGATATAAATAATATATATATATATATTTTTATCATGAATCAGTAACAAGTATAGAAATTTTGTTGTGGAAGTATTATAACGTTGTGCCAAATATGAGCAATAATATTCTTTACCCTTACTAGAGATGCTATAAAGAACATTAGTTATCTATAGTTTGAATAATTTTGAAGACCAATTATGTAGGGAGGATACTAGCTCTCACTCTAGAGTTCCCTCTTCTCCCTCTACCTTGGGGCTAACATCTCGTATCATAACCTAAAACTATAAATCAAATTGGGGCCTTTAGCCTGTCACTCTAAAGTCCTCTAATTCTTCACCCTTCAAAGTTTATTTCCCTATTTATTTGCACTCAATCGTATGAAGTACATTCTCATCCATGAGATCAAATGTGATTCTTACCATTTGTTGACTAAGACAATACTATCTTAGATCTTACATGTTCTCACAACAGGTATTAACATTTTAATTGGTCAAATCAAGCAAAAATTGAAGTACAAGGTTTAAAATCATCAAAACTTCCTCCAACTTTAAAGTACATTACTTCACACAACTTCCTTTCAATATTTCATCACTTATCATTTTAAGGAAAAAGATAAAGAAACCTTCTCAGAATCCATGCAGAAAACACAACCACACTTGAGTTTAAAAGTAGAAATCATCCACACAAACAAGAAGTCTAAATCAAAAACAAATGTAGTCACAAAGATAAAAAAATTTCTCAAATCCTCTCCACCAAATGTCTTGAAGTTCCTTTCAATTCTCTTCCTTCACTCACAATACAAACTAAAACTCAAAATAAAAAAAAAGGTGGCCAGTGGTGGCTGCCGCGGGTACTTGGAATGGATGGATGATTGGTTGTTGGTTGACCTCTTCCTTTGATGATCTAAGTCTTCTTTAATAAAAATCCATGGGGTGACTTAGTGTTTCTTTAAAATGTGTCTCCATTTAATGAATCTTCTAGGAGTTGCCTCCTTTCAAAATCCAATTGAATGAATTTTTGTGTCTATGAACTATTTCCCACGTTTTTACCAAGGGTTGCTTCAAACAACTCTTCAAAAATTCATCCAAATTCAATCAATCATCAAATAACTACTTCTGGTGCTTAAGAGCAGGGTACATGGTGCTTATGTGCGACTCTCTCTATATAACTGGCGCATAAGCGCCAGTTCTGGCGCCTTAGTTCATTTTTTGCACCTTCTTTATTTTTGCTCCAATTTTGATTCTTTTTCACTTCTTTTACTATTTTTCATCCATTTGATTGTACCTAAAAGAAAAACACATAAATATCTTTCATTAAAGCATACTTTCTCAAAAATAGGTACAATCAAAATGTGTACTAAAAGATTATATATTTTAGGTGTATCAAAATCCTCCAAACTTAAAATATTACTTGTCCTCAAGTGACACTTCAATCTGTTAAAAACTAAATAAGTAGAATATGTATATGAGTTTCTTTAAGAGTTTCTAAAATTTTGATGTAGAAATATAGTAGTCTAATTTAGAAAAAAAATATTATTAAATGAGACCAACTTAGAGTTTAGAAATTTTTAATGTAAAGAAGTCTGAATCTATGAGGTCCTATCTAGTTCAGAAATATTGTAGATTTTCCAAATATAAAGTTTAGGCATTCTATCATCTTCACTTAAAATTTTTTATCAAGTATAATTTTACTTACTATATTATTTCCTCAAGCTTAAGAGTTTCTCAAGTTTTATACTTTAAAAGGATAAGATGTGAAGCCAATTTTTAATTTGGCACTAATCCTCAAGCTTCGCCTCCCTTTTTCAACATTTCCTTTTTTTATTTTTTTCTTTTTCTTTTTTTTTTAAGGCAAGGATTACTATATCTGGATAAGCTTTTAATGATTTTGAATTCCACACTTTTTTTCTTAAAGCAAAGAGTTGATATATTTCCTTTACTTAAAAACATAATAATAGTTTTTTGAAAATGACTTTTAATAAAAGAAATTTAAGTTTTGAAAATAAATGTCTAATTCTTCTATATTTTTCAAAAATATAATTTCTCCTACTAAAGATAGTTACACAATATTTATCATTTCCANTCTAATTCTTCTACATTTTTCAAAAATATAATTTCTCCTACTAAAGATAGTTACACAATATTTATCATTTCCGCACTAAACAAAATTTTATCTTTAAGTTTTTATTCATTACTATAAATTTTAGCTAAATTCTCTTACTCATTTCCTTACNAAATTTTAGCTAAATTCTCTTACTCATTTCTATACTCAAAATTTTACTTCCCTAATATAAATTCATATACATTATCATTTTTCTTCAAATCAAAATCAAATTTATTTGAAATACATTTCGGAACAAATAAATTTCAAGTTTTTAGAAAAATTTTCATCCCCTCCCCAAACTTAAATTTTTAATAGAATAAAACATTTTAGCATCATATATAAATAGGCAGGAATGAAAAATAAAAATAACATGCTNGAAAATTTTTCATCCCCTCCCCAAACTTAAATTTTTAATAGAATAAAACATTTTAGCATCATATATAAATAGTCACGAATGAAAACTAAAAATAACATGCAAACATAAATTTTTACATCCTAAATATTCAAGTACAAAAATTAAAAATAGGAGTAAAAATTAAATTGATCAAATTTTAATTTACTTAACTTATAGAGATTCATTAGACTTCTATGCAGTGAAGAATATCATAAAAGCAAACAAACATACTAAGAAACATTCACAACTGCAACATAAAGAAAATATCTGGTAGTAAATTGAAAACTTAAAGCATGAAGTTTTTAAGTGACAATTAGCGGTATTCTAAACCTTCCTAAGATCAGAATTAAGTTTAATACAAACTAACTAAATACACTAAATAACACAATTACTACCACAAAAAAACATACATCACAACAGTATCTAATAAAATAAGACACAAAAAAAACTAATAGTCTTAACAAATACAACTCAAACACAACAAAAGTATAGTATAACTACACCACAAAAAATTCACAACAATACATTAAAAAAACTAACTAAACTAAAGGACCAGTCTAATCATCATCTTCCTCAGCATCACTCTCATCACTATGTCAAATAGTTGCAGGCTCATATGATGGATATCCTGGATATTGAGGGAAAACTACACCCTGGTTACCTCTCATGAGGCTTTCCATAAACGAGTTGTATTCTTCCTCATAATCACTACGTCTCCTCATATATCCATCTATATGTTTTGAAAAATTTTCTAAATTTAATGCCTTATTAGCAGCATTGTTAACGTTGTCCAAAAACCTCTGCAATACTTGTGACTGAGAATTAGATCCAAAAGTCTGACCCTGTGATGTAGAAGCACGTGACGTGGAAGCTCGATATTTCGAAGCAGTGGAAATACTGGAAAATCCACCTCTCCAGCCAAAAATTGAATGGTGTGAATATGACTTCACATTCACACTAGTAATAGGCTTGAGTGGCTGCAATATCTCCTCCCAACTATCAAATCTACCTCCAGCTTGCTCATATAATGAAAAGATCAAGGATGTGAATCCCAAACCTGTAGTGGTAGCAGCGACGACAAAACTTGTAAAACACTATGAATCAAGGCTCCAATGTCGATGGGCTTGAACTGCTGAATACAATAGTTCAAAGTTACTCAATCACGGGTCACTTCACTAGGATAATTGGTAGGAAGCCAACTAGCAGAAATGAATTAATGTCATGCCTTCGCAGTGGCATCTAACTTTGAATTGGGGAAGTTGACTCTTCTTTCATTGGTAATCTTCCATAATCCTCTTCCTCCAGTCAACGATGAAATAATTTCATCTAACTCCTCCTCATTTGGACTATAGTTCAAATAAAAACATAAAGTACTTAGGGGAAAATGATAAAATTGATTTATTACCTCAAATGATAATGGCACAATCTTTCCTCTAACCATGACTCGTTCTTCAGCCTCGAGGAGATTTTTATAAAACTTTCGAAGAACAGAAATAACTGTTACAACAAAAAAATAACAAAATCGCTCCCACTGGCGGCAAACAATCAAATCCTCCACAGCTCCTCCCGGACTCTTGAAACAACGCACATGAATCAACTTTCTCGATTGCAATGCATCACTATATCGATCATGAGCTCTTGCACTTACAAACTTGCTTGAATAAAATTGAGCTTTTCCTTCACTCCTCTTCATTCTTGGTGTCATTTCTAAAAGTCACAAAAAAATTCAAAATAAATTCACAATTCAACTATAATCATTAAACTTACTCCTAAAAGTTTAAACTACAAAATCTATGTATTTTCCATTGATTTTTCTTAAATTTTCAGCATGAATAGTGATTTTCAGGTAGATCCATAATGTGTTCAAAATATATGATGAAAATAAAAAATGTTTACATAGAAGTGAAGCTCTTAACTCAAGGATATCAAATCTAGCAACTCTTTTTTCAAATCACCAAGAAATCTTCAAAATTGAGTATGCTCAAACTTCAAAATCGTGAACTTAAGAGGAATGGAACGAAGCGAGGTGCGAAAATGAAAATTTTCTTTTTCTTTTTTTGATTAATGAACTTCTTTCTCATTACTTCCTCTTCTTTCTTCAATTCACTCTCCCAAGATGACATCTTTCCAAAATCTTTCTCTTCTTACTTAGAATTTAGGGGTAAATGGAAGTGTGTTGAAACTTCTCCTCATACCCTTCTATTTATAGTCTCTAAACCCCCCCTATAACTCTTAGGCACGTTCTAGAACTGCTAATCCAAGTTAAATACAACCAAATCATGGTTAAAACTTCTAAAAATTGAAATTCACACATGTTTTTTAACTGTCACGCTTAGGCGCAAGTGCTCAATGTAGTACAAGTCAACTTAACGTCCAAATACTTGTTCTAACATGTCTAAGTAATCTTTTAAGGTCTTATAATAATCACTAAATCATTATATATTCAAAATATAACCAAAATTTTCTAAATCAAACACAACAACAAAACATTCAAAACAAACACACAGATGACTATGGGTTGCCTCCCACATAGTGCTTGGTTTAACGTCGTCAGCCCGACGTAACCAGTGCTTATTCTAGTTGACCCAACATCATAAGATCATTCAATTTAATTTGGTCACCTAAAAATTAGGGTTTCATCCTGTGACCATTCACTTTAAATATTTTATCAGTTTTAGGATCTTTGAAATTTACAGCTCCATAGGGATAAACTTTCATCATAACAAATGAGCCCATCCACCTAAACTTAAATTTACCTGGATATAATCTTAACTTTGCATTATAAAGCAAAACTTGTTGCTCTGGCTCAAAATTTTTACTAAGAATCCTCCAATCACACTACATCATCATCTTTTCTTTGTAAATCTCAACACTTTTATTAAATTCATTCTTTATCTCTTCAAGCTGATTTAACTGCAATAATCTTTTCTCACCAGCATCCTTTAAATTTTAATTAAATTCTCTTATAGCCCAATATGCTTTATGCTCATGTTCAACTGGTAAATGACAAGCCGTCCCAAATATTATGCTGTATGGGGACATTCTTATAGGAGTTCTGTTTGCAGTCCTATAAGTCCACAAAGTATAGTCAAGTTTGCCTGACTAATCCGTTTTAGTTGGATTCACAGATTTTTCCAATATTCTTTTAATTTCATGAGTGGATAATTCATGCAAACCACTTGTATGAGGATGATAAGCAGTAGCAATTCAATGGTTAATATGAATTTCTTTAATAACTTCTCCATTATTGCATTTTTGAAATGACTTCCCTCGTCAGTTATGATCATTCTTGGCATCCCAAATCTACAAAATATGTTCATTTTCAAAAACTTTGCAACACTTTGAGCATCACAACAAGGTAAAGCAACACCTTATATCCATTTGGATATATAATCTACTACTAACAATATATATATAAAATTTTAAAAAATGGTATAAATGGTCCCATGAAATCTAATCCCCAAACATCAAATATCTCAACCTCTAACACATAATTAAGGGGCATCTCATTTCTTCTAAAAATATTGCCTACTAGTTGACATCGATCACAAGTTTTGATATAAATGTTAACATCTATAAAGATCGTAGGCTAATAAACTCTAGATTGCGAAATTTTGTATGTTATTTTATAAACACCAAAATGTCCCCCAAAATCAGAATTTGAAATTTTTGGATAATTTCATAAGTTTCTTCTAAAGGCACAGATCTTCGAATAATAAGATCATTTCCTTGTTTATATAAAAATGGGTCATCCCAAAAATAAGTCTTAGCTTCAGATATAAATTTCCTCTTCTAGTGGTATGTCATTCCGTAGGGAAAAATATCACTAATAATGAAATTCACAATCTCGGCATACCATGGAACTCGCCACTCAATAATATTGAGCAATTCCTTATTTGGAAAATGTTCATTAATCTCTTTTTCAAAACAAAGTGGTTTCCCTGATTCAAGCATGGATAGATGATCAACAATTTGATTCTCATCTCCCTTCCTATCTACTATCACAAAGTCAAATTCTTGCAAAAGAAGAATCCATCTTATAAGTCTTGGTTTTGCATCCTTCTTTTTCATTAAATACTTAATTGCATAATGATCAGTATGTGTAATACATTTAGTTTCAATTAAGTATGATCTAAATTTATCAAAAGCATATACTACAACTAATAACACTTTCTCAGTTGTGGTATAATTAATTTAAGCTTCATTAGAGTTCTACTAGCATAGTAGATAACTTTGAAAATCTTATCATGCTTTTGTCTTAAAACAGCTTCAATAGCATAATTACTTGCATAACACATTAGTTCAAAAGGGTTTTCCCAATATTCTGAAACAATAATTGGTGCAGTGACTAATTTTTCTTTTAATAATTCAAAATCTTTTAGGTACTCTTTATCAAAATTAAAAATTACATCTTTTTCAAGTAAATGACACAAAGGCTTAGCAATATTTGAAAAGTCTTTAATATATCACCTGTAGAATCCAACATGTCCTTAAAAACTCCTAATTTCCTTCACACTTGTTGGATAAGGAAAATTAGCTATCACTAGAATTTTTGCAGGGCCTACTTCCATACCATTTTCTGAAATTTTATGTTCCAAAAAAATTCCTCCTGCTATCATAAATTGACTTTTTTCCCAGTTAAGGACTAAATTTATTTCTTCATAGTGGTTAAGAACTTTTGATAAATGTTCTAAACATAATTCAAATGAAGTTCTAAACACTGAAAAATCATCCATAAAAACTTCATCCCTTTTTTAATTAAATTACAAAAAATAGCCATCATAAATCATTAAAATGTAACAAGTGCATTACATAAACCAAATGACATTCTTCTAAAAGCAAATGTACCATAAGGACTGGTAAAAATTGTTTTCTCTTGATCCTTAGGAGCTATTTGTATTTGGTGATAACTAGTATATCCATCTAAAAAATAAATATATTTATGCCCAGCTAGTCTATCCATCATTTGATCTAGAAAGGGTAGTGGAAAATGATCTTTCCCTATGACAAAATTTAATTTTTTATAATCAATGTATATTCAACATCCTGTGACTTGTATTATTGGTATTAAATCATTATGTTCATTCATAGTCATAATAACTTCTCCTCTCTTAGGAACACGCCTGTAATTTGTCTAGTAGGTATTAACTCATTATGCTCATTCACAGTTACAATTACTCCTTTCTTAGGAACAAACTGATTGGACTAACCCATGCACTATCTGAAATAGGGTAGATAATTCCAGCATCTAACCACTTTAAAATTTCTTTCTTAACAACTTCTTTCATAATAGGATTTAATCTTCTTTGAGGATCAACCCTGGGTTTGCAGTTCTCTTTCATATGAATTCTATGCATTTAAATTAAATGACTGATTCCTTTTATATCAGTAATTGTCCATCCAAAGACTTTCTTGTAATTCTTTGAAGTTCTCATTAAACTCATTGCTTCTTTTAAAGTTAATCTTGAGGAAATTATAACAGGTAATGTTGAGAGATCACCTAAAAAGGAATTGTATCAACAGAAAAGATAAATTGATCCACTTTCATTAAGTCATCTTCTATAGGATAGGTTATTGAACGATCTGCTAACTACAGAGTTACAGTAGTAGGGGATATTTCTCTTAATTCCAATTTTTTAAATATTGATAATGACATAAGGTTGATGCTTGCACCTAAATCACATAAAGCTTTCCCATAAAATCTATCTATTGCACATGGAATTGTAAAGCTACAAAGATCTTTAAGCTTTTCAGGAAGCTTTTTCTTAATTATAGCACTGCACTCCTCACTAAGTAAAATAGTCTTATTATCTTTGAAATTTTTTTCCTGTTAAGAGTATCCTTCATAAACTTTAGATAGCTTGACTTTTGTTCTAAGACTTCAACAAATGAAATATTAATTGTAAGTTTTGTAAAAATTTCCAAAAATTTTGAAAATTGTTTATCCAACTTCTGTTGATAGAGCCTCTGAGAAAATAGATGTGGTGGTTTTTCCAAGTCAACTTTAAGTGGAGAAATATGTCTCTCTAAACCTTTCGTAACATCCTCTTCAGGCTCTTCAATTTATTTTCTCCATACTTCAGTCTCTTTTTGAACTCTAGCTTCTAGTTTTCTTCCGCTTTTAAGTTGAACAACCTTTACTTGCTTTTTATTCTGGTCTTTTGGATTTGCTTGTGTTTTACTAGGAAGAGTTCCTTGGGATCTTTTACTTAATGAATTTGTTATTTGTCTCATATGATTCTCAATATTTCTTATTGTAGATTCTTGACTTTGTAACTGATTTCACATTTGTAACACCACTTCTTCTATAGACAACTTTTTCTCCTTAAATTGTGGATTATTATTAGAACTTGGAGGATAAGTAGGTCTATAATTGCTATTCCCTTTGTTGTTCCAGTTTCCCAATGAGTTTACTTGGTTATTCCCCCATTGTTGGTTATTACCACTCGAAGTATTATTCTAATTAAAGTCGGGATAGTTCTTCCAACTTGGGTTATAATAGTTTGAATATGGGTTATTCTGCTTATTATTTATGGAATTCAAAGTTTTTAATGATGCTTGAGAATCTACCATTTGATCTAATGAATTCTCTTTAATCATTGCCTTCAAAGTTTCTAATGATATTTGAGAATCTACCATTTGACATAATGAATTCTCTTCAATCATGAAAATTGAAATGATGCTGCTTGAGAATCTGTCATCGGCCTAATGAATTCTCTTCAATCATGGAAATTGGTTAGAAAAATTCATTCCAAATTGGTCTAACTTCCTTGAAATTGCAACAACTTGATTTGCTAACATTGCAAAAGCATCAATTTCATGAATATTAGTTACTTTCTTAAGATTCAACCTTTCAGAAGGCCATTGAAAATTATTTTTAGTCATCTCTTCAATTAAAGCATAAGCGTCATGAAATGGTTCTGACATCAATGAACCACTAGTAGCAGTATCGATAATAGTTCTAAGAGATCCAACTAATCCATTGTAAAAGGTTTGAATTATTAATGAATCTGGTATAGCATGGTGTGGACACTTTCTTAAGAGTTCTTTAAATCATTCTCATGCTTCATAAAGAGACTCCTTTTCAAACTGGCAAAAAGATGTAATATTATTTCTAAACTTTGCAGTTTTTTATGATAGAAAATATTTATTAAGGAATTTCTGTGCTAAATCACCCCAAGTTCTGATAGATCCAGGTGAAAAAAAATGTAACCATATCTTAGCCTTATCCCTCAGTGAGAAAGGAAATAATCTAAGTCTTATAGCATCATTTTATACACTATCAGATTTAAATGTATCACACAATTGTAGATATTGGCAAGATGTAAATTTGGATCTTCAGTTGGTGCTTACCCAAACTGATTATTTGATACCATTTGGAAAATAGTGAGTTTGAGTTCAAATGAATTAGCCACTACAGCGGGTTTTTGATGAATACTACAATGAATTTCATCCACCGTAGGGTTTGCATAATCTCTTAAAGGTCTAAACTCTTCAGGATTTTGATTATTTTGATTTGCCATTTCTTGAAATTTTTATATTTTTTTAGTAATTTTTATTTTTTAAATTTTTTTAATAGATATTTCTAATTCATATTCGTAGGACATAATTTAAGTGGAACCTGAACTACGAATACATTTCTACAAAACACATAAGATAAAATATAAAACACAACAAATTAAAAACACACAAACAATAACTTTATATAAAAACAACATTATAATATTCCTATAATAAATCTTAAAGCTTAAATAAGACTTTATAAAAGTATATATTTTGTTTTCTAAGACTTTCTTTAAAATTTTTGTAGTTATCCCCAACAACGGTGCCAAAAACTTGATCCCGATGTTCTATATAGATGTTAAATGCGATTTTATGCTTAATTTCCTTAATAATGATTCTTAATTTACAACGAAGCCAAAAACTTGATCCTAAGTAAAAGCTAGGTAAAGTTTTCACTATGAATCAAATAAGAATAAAGTTATAATATTTAATTATGGGATACTATGCAAGTTTACGTATCGTTATCAAGTAATATAAGACTTTTTGATTAAGCACTGAGTATCGAACCCACAAAGATAAATGCTATATGCAACTTACAAAATAAGAGAAATTAGATAAAACAAATTTACTTAGCAAAATATTCTTACGTAAACTCTAGATGTTATAATAGGAATGAAAATTCGATTCTTTTTTGTAATTTTTTTATAATTGAAAATAAAGTAAGCAACTAATTAACTTAACTAAATACCTGCAAGATGAAGACAATATAAATAAAATATTTTTTTTCCTTATCATGAATCAGTAACAAGTATAGAAATTTTTTTGTGGAAGTGTTCTAATTGTGTTGTGCTAAACAGGAGTAATAATATTTTTTACCCTTACTAGAGATGATGTAAGGAACATTGGCTAATCTATAGTTTGAATAGTTTTGAAGACCGGTTAGGTAGGGAAGATACTAGCCCTCACTCTAGAGTTCCCTCTTCTCCCTCCACCTGAGGGCTAACATCTCGTATCAATATCTAAAACTATAAATCAAATTGGGGGCTTTATCCTGTCACTCTAAAGTCCTCTAATTCTATACCCTTCAAAGTTTATTTCCTATTTATTTGCACTCAACCCTATGAACTACATTCTCATCCATGAAATCTAATGTGATTCTTATCATTTGTTGACTGAGACAATATCATCTCAGATCTTATATGTTCTCACAACAGGTATTAACATCTTAGTTGGCCAAATCAAGAAGTAAATGAAGTACAAGGTTTAGAATAATCTCAACTTCTTCCAACATTAAAGTCTATTACTTCACACAACTTCCTTTCAATACTTAATCACTTATCATTTTAATGAAAAAGATAAATAAAACTACTCAGAATCTATGGAGAAAACACAACCACACTTGACTTTAAAAGTAGAAATCATGCACACAAACATGAAGTCTAAATCAAAACCAAACGTAGTCACAAAGATAAACACTTATCTCAAATCCTCTCCACCAAATTTCTCAAAGTTCCTTTGAATTCTCTTCCTTCACTCACAATACAAACTAAAACTCAAAATAAAAAAGAAAAGTTGGTTGGCGGTGGCGGTTACTTGGAATGGATGGATGATTGGTTGTTGGCTAGTCTCTTCCTTTGATGATCCAAGTCTTCTTTAATAAAAATCAAAGGGGCGACTTGGTCTCTTTTCAAAATGTGTCTCCATTTAATTAATCTTCTAGAAGTTGCCTCCTTTCAAAAGCCAATTGAATGAATTTTCGTGTTCATGAAATATTTTCTATGTTTTTATCAAAGGTTGTTTTAAACACCTCTTCAAAAATTTGTCCAAATTCAATGAATAATTAAATAACTACTCTGGCACTTAAGCGAGGGGTACCCGACACTTAGGCGTGGCTCTCTTTGTATAGATGTCGCTGTCGGCACTATTTTTGGTGTGGGGTTTGCCCGTAAGAAGCTATCTGTCATCGGAATTGAAATCCCGTTGCCGCTTCGGAAGGACATTTTTTTAAAAAAATTTTAGTTTTGAAAAAGATGAAATCAAACTGACCCCATAACTTTCATAGTTTAGATGAAAGAGCGTTTTACCTCAAATCCTGTATTTATCCTGAAAGAACACAAGAATTGAGGGTGAGGCTCGATCAAATAAACTAAAGAAAGTTATGACATCCGCAACACAAGAATTGAGGGTGAGGCTCGATCAAATAAACTAAAGAAAGTTATGACATCCGTTTTAAACAAAACAATGTATTGGCCGACAAATTCCCCTATTTAACATAAGGAATTAAATAGGGTTTATATTATGTTGGAATGTATTGGCCGACAAGTTCCCATATTTAATATAAGGAATTAAATAGGGTTTATATTATGCTGGGTTCGGGAAAAGCTTCCTATACGGGCAAGCCCCTATAGTTAATTACATCATAGATAACTGAAGTTACTTAAGAATACTCTCGATAAAAATCAAGAAAAGTTACCTTCAAAGAGTTCAAATTGTAAGAACATTTCAAAGATATCTGACTAAGAAGTGTGAAGGAGGATTGGTTCAAATTTGGAACATTTTGTTTTGGAGTCCAAAGGAGAAAACACTAGAGGATGTCACANGTAGTAGCTCTCGGTTCTTCCATTTTAGTAGTGTTACAGCGAGACTGGAGAAATGGAGAAGAGGTCTTCGGGCTTAAGTTTTGGTGCGGGGAAGAACCGGCACCGCATGGACGGAGACGAAAGAAAACAGATTTGGACCCGGGGCGAGGTGGTCATGAATCTATCCAATTTCTATCGGTGCGTCTGACATAATTTTTTTCAAACAAATATTAATATTTTGAAAGAGCATAAATAATTTGGGTGTAATATCATTGGGGATTATTAAGGAAAAAAGCAATTTCTGGGAGAATTTTAATTAGAATAATTATCAAATTTATTATATTTAATTTAAAATTAAGTCAGCAAATTTTAAATTGTGTGAGATCAAAATTCTCTCGAAACCCTTTTTTTTTTCCTTTTAATGCTAGTATGAACGTATTTTCTTGGAATTGTAAATATGGTAGTAAAGCATTACTTGTGCACCGTGGATCCAAATTATAAGCATTTGATAAAAATATTATATTTGTACAAATAAAATACTCTTGGTCAAATTTTTTGCATACAACTCAGAGTGGAGCACGTGTCACCAGATAGGGGTTAATGAGAATAAACAAAGATATCAGAGTTTGAATACCAATCGAGCGACCGACTAACTGAGGGTTAACCGGCCTAGAGAATGGTCGAAACAGAGTACGGATATCGATCGAACAGCAAACCTAGGGTCAACCGTCCTAGTGGATGGTCGAACTAGATGTTAGATATCGATCGAGACCAACCTAGTTCTGGGAGAAAGTAACTTGTAGAAGAATCTCCTTCCCAATATTCGTCAAGGCTTAGACTCGAAAATCTAAACCACATCACGGAATAGGATCATGTAGATTTGAGAAAACCGGAACAAACTTATAAACAGAAACACAACAAAATAAACCAAAAAAAAAAAAACACACGAGAATTTTACATAAAAAACCCGAGAATTGGGAAAAAATCAGAGATCTACACCACAAGAAAATTCCACTATGAAAAACAAAGTTTACAGAGAGCACACTCAATTTCTCATCCCTCAAGAAAACTTACAAGTCCCAGCTCTAAACTCTTTCTTTCAATCTAAAGCGAGTAACACACATCGAAGTCATTGAAATCCTCCTCTCCAACACTTCTCTTATTCACTGGGATGTTGAAGAACGCACCAAAGGAAAACAACTATACTACCCTGAAGTTCGACCCATAAAACAAAAAACCGTGTGATAACTAGTTCGGGCCCATAGGAACCCGTACTTGGCGGCTAAATGTGATTCTCTCTGGATAAATGGAAATATGCGCTTAATATTGGGCACCTAGGCACCAAAGGGGGCGCAAAGGCGCCCCCTCCTCTCTTGGTGCCCATAAATGGTGCATATGCGGCCATAAACTAGCACTTAAGCATTGACTTTTCTATTTCGGTTCTGAGCATTTGTGGTGGTATCCAAATCAGTCTTCATACATAACGATCTCCCACTTGGAGACTGATTGCACCAAGCACTAGTCCTTTATACCTGCACCTCTAGCCGAATCGCCTTCATAGTCATGTATCATGGTTGCGTAACATGGTGTGGCTCACCCTCAGTCTTAACTTTTATGAAATCCAACTAATGTCAAGCATGGCTCTAGTTTCTCAATAGTAACAGTCTTCGTCAATATGTCTGCAAGATTCTGAGCTGTGTGTATCTTTTCCAAGAACAACAACCCATCTACTACGAGGGAGCGAAAAAAATGATACCTTAGATGAATTTGTTTCACCTTATCATGAAAAACAACATTCTTAACAAGATGAATTGCACTCATATTATCACTATAAAATTTTCTAATATGTTGCTCCTTTCCCAATTATGCCATGAAACATTGTAGCCAAATCAACTACTCGCTAGCCTTAGTGATAACAATGTAATTGGCATCCGTAGTTGAAAGTGAAAAGATTTTTTATAACCTGAAAACTCAACTCACCCTTGCATTCCCTAAAATAAAGATATACCTTATTGTATTTCTCCTACTATCCACATCTCCTACCATCCACATCTCCTACCAAATCTGAATCTACAAATCCCTATAGAATGGTTCCTGCATTTTGATAATAAAGCACACTTTTAACCATTCTCCTCAAATACCTGAGAATCCACTTCACTGCCTCTTGATGATGTTTGTCTGGATTTTTCATGTATCTACTGAACACTCCCACTACTTATGCAATATTTGGTGTGGTACAAATTATCGTGTACATCAAGCTTCCAACTGTTAATGCATACGAATTTTTTTCCATCTGTGCTTGCTCTATTTTAGAGATATGTGATAGCTCCTAAGATAGTTTGAAGTGAATAACTAAGGGGGTGCAAACTGGTTTTGCCTCTCCCATGTTGAACCTCTGTAGGATCTTCTCAACATAGTCTGTTTGCGACAACTTCAGTGTTCCTGCACTCATGTCATTGTTGATTCTCATCCCGAGGATCGTTCTGGTTGCACCTTAATCCTTCTTCTCGAACTCATTTGATAACTAACTCTTTAAGTCCTTAATTTTCTCTATATTTTTCTCTTGCAATCAACATATCATCCACATACAACAGAAGCAAGATTTAATAATTACCAAAGTATTTGATGATGCAACAGTAGTCTGTCTGGAACTTCATGTATCCATTGTCTGACATGAAACTGTCAAACTTTGGTGCCACTGTCTTGAGGTCTGCTTCAATCCATAATGACTATTATTAAATATGCAGACCAAAATTTTTTTGCTTGGAACCTTGTAACCTTGTGGTTGCACCATGTATATCTCCTCCTCTAGATTTACATGTATTAAAGTTGTTCTTGCATCCAAATATAAATTTTCCTCTGCTACCAGACTAAGTACAACCCTGACAGTCATCATCCTCACCACTAGGGAAAAGATCTTGTATATTATGCTTCTTCTTTTTGTTTGAAACCCTTTACAACAAGTTCTGCCTTGTAGCGTTTGGTACCATCTAACTTCTCTTTCTGCCTATAGACTCACTTTCTATGTAGTTCTCTTTTACTATTTGGTAGTAACGTCAAATCCCAAGTCTGATTTGACTCCAAAGATTTCATTTCGCCATTCATGGCAAGCTCCCACTTCCTTGAATCTTCAACTTGAGTGGTCTTCTCAAAGCACTCTAGTTTATAACTATCAGTCAGCAACAAATAGTGTGACAAAGGATAATACCTATGTACAGGTTGTATCACTTGATTGGATGTCCTGACTTCAGTAGCAAGTGGCTGAAGAACTTCCACTGCTTCTTCTAGTCAAGCATTTCTCCTTTCATCCTTTCATCATCCTCCTATGATCAGTACCTTATATCTCAATATACTTGGACTCTTTAGAAGTAGCTGACTGGATTTCCTGAGTTATGGCCCTGCCCATGTACATCTCCATTTCATTGAAAATGATATCCCTACACTTGATGAATTTCTGATTCTAATAATCCCAAAACTTGTACCCAAACACATATGAGTTATATCCAATGAAGGTACATTTAACATAATTCGAGTCAAGCTTGTTCATGGAACATGCATCAACATGCACATTTGCAAAACATCCAAAACTCTTAAATGAGATAGATTTACCTTTTTTTTCCATCCAGGCTTCTTCAGGTAAGCCTTCCTTCAAAGGTATTGATGGACTATGATTAATCAAATAAATTTTAGTGTTTACTATAGCCCAAAACTGTTTTAGCAAGCTTGCATGCAGCCACATGCTCCTAGCATGCTCTGTGAATATTTTGTTCATGTGTTCAGCCACATCATTCTTCTGCGGTGTCTTTGGGACAGTGAACTCATGCTTGACCCCC
>JXCR01134251.1:4245-32137 GCA_002079205.1 Phalaenopsis hybrid cultivar | reverse complement strand
CCCCCCCCGCACAGAAATTCCTAAACTTTTAATTACAGTACTCGCCTTCATTATCTAATTTGAGACACTTCAACTTCAACCATGTCTCATTTTCTATCATAGCCTTCCACTTCTTAAAGAATTCAAATACAACCATTTTTTTTCTTTTAGAAATAAACTCATACTTTTCTTGTCTGATCATCAATAAAACATGATAAAATAGTGAGAACCGCAAATGGACTATACTGGAGTAGGACCATCTACATCAGTATACACTAACGTTAGTTTCATTGATTTCACCGCTGACCCACTCTTAAAGGAAGAAAATTTCTTCTACTTATCATATATGCAGTATTCACAGAGATCCAGATCAACTGATTTTAAACCATGAAGCTTATTTTTATAAAGTGGAGACTTCATACATTTTTCGCTCTTATGACCAAGCCTACATTGCCACAAACCTGCATGTATCCTAGTTCAAGCCACATCAATGAAATCAGTGATGTCATTGATCAGATAAAGGGCACATTCAATGTTGTCCAAAGCCATAATTAGTGCCCCACTAGTCACCTTTTACAAATCAGCTATGAAAGTAGTCACGAGTGTTGACTTTGTCAGTCGGCTCAAAGAACTAAGATTTTTCTTCAAAATCGGAACATTTCTAACTTTAGTAAGCTTCCAGATTGTTCTATTTGACAACCTGATATCAATATCACCCTTTCCTACAATATTGCAGATCTTTTTATCTCTCAAATAAACCTTTCCTAGATCAGACCAAGTATAGTTTCTTAATACCTCTTTATTGGGGCAAGCATGAAAAAGAAACACCTATATGTAGTATCCAAAATTCGGTACTGATTAGGTATAATATCAGCTAGTCATTTTAGAGTTCACTATTTGAAACATTTGTAGAGAGACTCATTTCTCATCCTTCACCGCCATCTTTCCTTAGATTTGTGGTCCTTTTTGAAATGTCTTTTTTTGCTGAATTCAGCTTTCTCCTCTACTTGAATTGAACTTTTCTCTTTTGTACTTGGATCATCCTCTGGTCGTATTTCTGTCATGATTCATTCCTCTGTTATCAACATTCAATGCACCAAATGATTCAACATTTAGTATTTTTCTGTGAACTTCTTCATTCAGCATCAAACTCATAATGTCATCAAAGTTCAACTAAATTCTCTAAAAAATTACTCATTGTCGTGACCAAACCATCTCAGTTATTCGATAATGAAGATAATATCATGATTGCTCTGACCTCATCATCAAATTTGATCCCATCATAACTCAACTGACTCATCACAGTATTGAAATTATTCATATGTTTTGTCACTAAACTACCTTCTACCATGTTCATATTGAATAGCTTCTTCATTAGAAAAACTTTATTTGAAGCAAAAGGTTCTTTATACATCTTGGTTAGTGTCGCTATGAGAACCATCATAATTTTCTCATTTATAATGTTGAACGCAACAGATGAGGAGAGTGACAACCTAATCAAACCTAATGTTGTTTGATCCAACACTTCTCATTCCTCCATAGACATAAACTTAGGCTTCCTTGTAATTTTTTGTAGTGGCATGTAAAGCTTTTTTTATACAACTAATTCTCTTCTTGCATCTTCTCCACTTTGAGCATTGCTTCATCGGCTATTGCTGTCACTCGAATCGAACCCCTCTTTGATACCACTTTGTTGGGAGTAAGTAACTTGAGGAAGAATCTCCTTTCCAAAATTCACTGGGGCCTACACTCGAAATATTAAACTACGCCACGAAATAGGATTGTGTAGATTAGCAAAAATTAGAGCAAATTTATGAATAGAAGCACAACAAAGCAAACCATAAAAGCATAAGAGAATTTAATGTGAAATAATGAGAGAATGGGGAAAAACTATAAATCCACACCAATAGAAAATTCCACCCTGAAAAATAGAGAGTTTACAGAGAACACGCTCAATTTCTGTTAGAAATGGTGGAGCTCGGTCCACTATGCTTGGGTGGTTACTTTGCTTTGGAGAGTCACACCTCTTCACAAATAACCACTCCCGCCTTCCTCTTTTGTGAAGTGAAGCATTTCTTCACTCCCTCCTATTCGTGATAAAAGCTTCGGATGGCTCTCCTTCGGCATTGAACTCACGCTTTGAGTTCTTCTTCGGTTTACTCGGGATAGAGGAATGTTTCCTCGTAGCAGAAGAAGAGAAGTGCAAGGAGGAGCAGTTCCTTGCGGCTGAAGGAAGAGGATGAAAGAAGAAGAAGATTGTTCTCCTAGGCTTTTTTTTTGTGGCTTCTGGCAGAAGAGAAATTGGGTTTATTTCCTTGTAAGTTTGTCTTTTTCGGTGTATCTCGGTGTAGAGTTTCCTTCGATGTATCTCGGTATAGAAAGAGAAGAACAGAGAGAGAAGAAAAGAGAAAACAACGAAGAGTGAGAGATCCCTCTTGTAAGTCAAGGTGATCGACTTGTGTAAATTTCTCAAGTAGTAAAATCCTCTGCAACAATGTGGACGTAGGCAATTTGCTGAACTACGTAAATCTGTGTGTTTCGTTGTGTTGTTCTTTTCTGGTGTGATTTTTCTCGTTCTATTTTTCACTTCGTCGATGGTTCTCCTGTTTGATTTATATATATACCACATAAACTAGTATATCTAGATCTCGCAACAACAACTGGTATCAGAGCGTGGTTTCAGATCTGAGGAAGAATGATAGTTGCAGATGAAGTGAAGGTTTCAGGGATTGAGAAGTTTGATGGCACAGATTTTAGTTATTGGAGAATGCAGATAGAGGATTATCTTTATGGGAAGAAACTTCATCTTCCATTATTGAGGAAAAGACCTGAAAGCATGAATGAGGCTGAATGAAATTTGTTGGATCGACAAGTTCTGAGGGCTATTCGATTGACCCTATTGAGGTATGTTGCACACATCGTCGTCAAGGAAAAGACGACTACATATCTCATGACAACCTTATCAGGTATGTATGAAAAGCCATCGGTGAATAAAAAGACGTATTAGATGAAGAAGTTATTCAATTTAAAGATGGCGGAAGGCGTTTTTGTTGCTCAACATCTGAATATTTTCAATACTATCACAAATCAATTGTTGACTGTGGAAATTGATTTTGATGATGAGATATGTGCACTGATCTTGTTAACTTCATTGACAGATAGTTGGGAAGTTATGAGGATAGCAATTAACAGTTCTGCAAGTAAATCTAAACTGAAATACGATGATATTCGTGATTTGATTTTGACTAAGAAAGTTCACAAGAATGATTCTGGTGAGGTCTCGGGTTCGAGTTCAGCACTGAATGTTGATTTCAGAGGGAGATGACATGATAGGAACTCAAGTATAGGGATATCAAAATCAAACTTTAGTAAGCAGGCAACCTGTTAGAATTGTGGCAATACTGGTCACATAAAGAAGAACTGCAAAAATCCTAAGAAGATGGAGAATGATAGCACAAATGTGGTATCTAAAGAATCACAAGACACACTATTGTTGACAGTTCATAGTTCTGTTGAAGACTTAATATTGGATTCAGGGTCTTTGAATGTGGTAGCAAAACTACCAGAGGCCACAGTGCAGGGCAGTGACGAAAGTGAAGAGGAAAGTTAGTCCGGGGCACCCATTCCTATTGTTCCACAGACAGATGTTGAAGAACTACAGAGCTATGAAGAAATCTTGCAAGATGAAATTTCGAGCAAGTGGGAGCAGACAGAACTTCCACAAGGGAAGAAGATATTACACAACAAGGGGGTGTATCAGGTGAAGACTGAGCATGATGTCAGTAAGAGGTACATGGCTATACTTGTTGAAAAATGCTTTCAACAGAGGCAGGATGTGCCCATTCAGTGGGAGTTGTAAGAAGAGACAAGAGTGACCCAGGAAATAGCTTGGAAGTGAAAAGCTATGTGGAGTCTGCTGATATGTTAACTGAGGATGTTACTCATGAGAAACTGAAGTTATGCACAGATTCAATTGGTCTTCTGAAGTGAAGACAGAGGCTTTGAGTTGCAGAGGTTGACGATTCAAGATTGAGAATACATGTTGAAAAAAAAGGCGACACTGGCAGTAAAGGATGTCAATTTGAGGAAGGAGATGATGCAGCCTGTGTATCGGTCTTCAAGTAAGAGAATTGTTAGAAACGGTGGAGCCCAGTCCACTATGCTTCGGTGGTTACTTTGCTTTGGAGAGTCACACCTCTTCACAAATAACCACTCTCGTCTTCCTCTTTTGTGAAGTGAAGCATCTATTCTCTCCCTCCTGTTCGCGAAAAAAGCTTTGGATGGCTCTCCTTGGGTTTTGAAGTCACGCTTTGAGTTCTTCTTCGATTTTTTCGGGATAGAGAAAGGTTTCCTCGGGGCAGAGGAAGAAAAGTGCAAAGAGGAGCAGTTCCTTGCAGCAGAAGGAAGAAGAAGATTGTTTTCCCTAGGCTTCTTCTTGGTGGCTTGTGACAAAAGACAAATTGGGTTTATTTATCTTGTAAGTTTTTCTTTTTCGGTGTATCTCGGTGTAGAGTTTTCTTCGGTGTATCTCGGTATAGATAGAGAAGAACAGAGAGCAGCAAAGAGTGAGAGATTCTTCTTGTAAGTTGAGGTGATTGACTGGTGTAAATTCCTTAAGTAGTAAAATCTTCTGCAACTCCGTGGACGTAGGTAATTTTTCGAATCATGTAAATCTGTGTGTTCCGCTATGTTGTTCTTTTCTGACGTGATTTTTCTCGTTATATTTTTCACTATATCAATCGTTCTTCTGTTTGATTTATATATATACCACATAAATTGATATATCTAGATTTCACAACAACAACAATTTCCTCTCCTTTTACAAGAATACTTTTAGGGCATCATTTCAAACTCTTCCTTCTCCAATCCCAACCAAGAAACGCAATTGGAAATCATCGAAATTCTCCTCTTTGACACTTCCCTTTTTTATCGAGAAGTCACTGAAGAACACATCGAAGGAAAACCACTATACGATGTTTAAATCAGCCCTTAAAACCAAAAACTGTGATACTACTATGGGTGCATAAGAGCCTGGGCTTGGCATCTAAGTGTCGCTCTCTCTAAGGAAATGAAGAGTTGCACCTAACATTGGGTGCCTAAAGGAGTGCACATAGGCACCCCCTCCTCTATAGCGCCCACAAATGTGTGCATATGCNAATATGACAACATTTAAAACAAAACAAAGTATCACATACTAAAAACAAACAATGATAACAAAGTACAATCAACTATAACTAAACAAAAGATCATACTAAAACATCACCAGTCATCATCTTCTTCTTCTTCTACATCAAAATTTTGTTGCTGATACTGGGTAAAGATAGGGTGAGTAGGAAACTAAATTGAGTGATCACCCTTCATGTATTTGACCATCGCATCATCATAAGCAGTATCATATTCAAACTTATGCCATGTCAAATCATCATTATGTGTATTTATTGCCTCTATATTTTCTATTCTGCTTTCCATCCTTAAGATATCTCCATGTTGGATCATCATCTGCTCCATAAGTTCTTGGAGAGTAGGGGTACTTGAAGTAGAAGAAATATCCCTGGTTCTACTTCCAGATCTCCATCCAACATGAGATTCATAAATCTTAATATTTGTAGGCCCAATAGGTTTTAGAGGTCCATACCCCTCCTCATCCATTCTAAAATCAACTCCTTCCTGTTCATATAGTGTGAAGATCAGGGCAGGGTGTGCTAAACCACTAGTAGTCTCTCCCAAAGCAATAAAATGAGTGTTTCTATAAACAATATAGCCTACATCTATCCTTCCCAGGTGCTGGATATAGAAGTTCAAGATGGCTTTATCCTTTGTAACCTCACTATGATGATTTGTTGGTATCATTCTACCAAAAATAAAATAGTGTTAGGCCTTAGATACGACATTTAACATAGAAAGAGGGAAGTTTACCTTAACATTATTCTTCACCTTCCAAGCTCCTCTTCCATATGTAAGAAAAGAAATAACTTCATCTAAGGCCTCATTTGTAGCAGAAAATGATTTGTACTGGCAGTTATACACATATTCTAACTAATAAAATTCATTTATTTTTTTTGGAGTAAATTCTACCATTTTCCCACGAACAAAGACGTAGTCTACAGAAGTTTCCTTAAAGTTGGCATAGAACCCCATCACTACACCAATAATAGCCTTGGAAGTAAAGTAACAAAAATTCTCCCACTGTCGAGCATTGATTAATCTTTTGACTTCTCCACCCGGATTTTTAAATCCTCGATCTGGAATTACTTTCTTAGTTGCAAGTAGACTATTGAAACAAATGTTATCCTTGAAATTGACAAACTTTTGATCATCAAAATCCACTTTCATCTTTCCCTTGCTCATTCTTGGTGCCATGGTAATCTACAAAAATTTGATAAAATTCAAATAAATTCTCAAAAATTTCAAAAATCACAATGTGAAACGTTTTAAACTTAAATCTATTAAGTAAGAGCTCTTCACCAAAGGATTTTCTCAAAATTTTCCCAAAAAAATTTCAAAATTTCAGATCTCGGTAATGTAAGATAAATACTTGGTGAAAATAAAAAATTTGAGTTCAAAGTGTAGCTCTTACCTAGAGAAGATGAAATTCGAACTTCATTTGCCTTGAAATCACCTCAAATTCGAGCAATAGTAAGCCCTTGGTGCAAAAACTGGAGGTTGAAGGTGGCCATAAGGTAAAAATGGTGTTTTTACTGTGTAAATCGTGAATTTTAAAGGGTTTGGGTGTTTTTCGGGTCGAGGGCACTGTCGGCGCCCATGCCGGNGCAGTCATTTCTTCTATCTTTTTCTCCAATGAACTGACAAGTTCATCTTTTTGGAGAAGGGCTTTTTGCATTACTTCGACGACATTTTCATCTCGTGAAGATGCGGAAGCTCTTGTTTCAACAAGATGGATATCCATGAAGTCTTCCTCAAGATAGTCACTGTAATCAAAGTCTTCATCTTCTTCGCGATATCCATGAAGCCTTCTTCAAGATAGTCACTATAATCAAAGTCTTCATCTTCTTCACTTATGAAGACTCCATGCTCCCGAGCTAACTCATAGATCTCATCTCGAAGTTTTTCAACTTTATCTTCAATTCGTGACATGTTCTGTGTAACTCATAGATCTCATCTCGAAGTTTTTCAACTTTCTCTTCAATTCATGATATATCACTTGCTCTTCATCTATCTCGAAGTTTTTCGACTTTCTCTTCAATTCGTGATATATCACTTGCTCTTGGAGAACCTTGTGGGGTTTTTTCAACTTTATCTTCAATTCGTGATATATCACTTGATCTTGGAGAACCTTGTGGGGTTTCTTCAACTTTATCTTCAATTCGTGATATATCACTTGCTCTTGGAGAATCTTGTGGGGTTTCTTTTTCCATTTTCAGTAGCAATAATCGTAATAATATCAGATACTTCAGATTCTAATTTGATTCCTTGATCAGACATCGGTGATACAACTTTGGGTATCCACATCTTCTTCCTTAATAATGATGATTCAGGACAAGGTCCGGTGATACAACTTTGGGTATCCACATCTTCTTCCTTAATAATGATGATTCAGGACAAGGTGAAATAGAATTATCAGAATGATATATCACCTGCCTTTGGAGAATCTTGTGGCATTTCCTTCTCCATTTCAGTGGCAATAATCGTAATAATATCAGATACTTCAGGTTCTAATTTTATTTCTTGATCAGGTTTACTAAACTGTATCGGTGATACAACTTTGGGTATCCACATTTTCTTTTTTAACAATGATGATTTCGGACGAGATGCCCTAATAGAATTATCAAAATGTTGAGAAGAAATATGTTTCTCTTTGTGTATACCATATACAGTATTCGATAAATATCTCTGCGGAGTTCTTGGACCCAATCGTGTGTATACCATATACAGTATTAGATAAATATCTCTGCGGAGTTCTTGGACCCAATCTTGATCTATGGGTCGATGTTTTGTGGTATCAAATCTATTTCCCAAATGGGACCAAACAAAAGTATGAGCAGATGTATTTTGTTTGGATTTAACACCTCTCAAAACTTCTCTCTCATCCGAGGGGATATTGCATGTCCCATTCGTCTGAGTAATTCATGTTCAAAAACCTCTTCTCTCATTCGAGGGGATATTATATTTCCCATACGTCTGAGTAACTCATGGACTAAACAATTTTCTTTAGCAGCCAATTGTTGAAAAATTGTACTGACTTGAGAAACAGGAGGAATTTCCTTCCTTTCTTCGAACAATTTTTTAGCAGCCAATTGTTGAAAAATTGTACTGACTTGAGAAACAGGAGGAATATCTTTCCTTTCTTTACTCTGTCCTTGAGAGATTGGTAGAGTAGCGGCAATCTTTTGGACATTTTCATGTCCCTCGGTATTCATAAGAGGATAAAATTTACCTCTCTCAACATTGGTAATTCTTCCTTCCTTTTGATAAAATCCTTCTTCAGTAGGTATTTTCTCAGAGATCTGCTTTTTAGCCGCTTTCCGGGCTTTCCTATTGCGGTTAAAAGTTGAAGGTACAGCAGTTAATCCTTCAGTCGGATCTTCTATTATCATGATTTCTTTCCTCTTAGTGGTAGGGACAACCGTTTTTGTTGGTGTTATTGTATCAGTAACAGAGGTCTTAGTCTTCTTGTGAACTGGAAAGTCATCAAGGGAATTCAGGTTGAATTCAGCAGCGGGCTCTTGTATTTCTGGAGCGGCAATTTTCACAACAACAAAAGGAGCCTTCCCCGTTCCAAACTTGATGGTAGTAGCAACGTTGCGGGCTTCGCGGCTTGTTGGTAGGTTGCAGGTGAATGTTAGCGTTGGGTTGGTTATTGCAGCAACTTTACAAAAGAAAGTGTTGGGGTCAGTTATATGGCCAAAGTGTTGTAGTTTTAGTGCGGCAAACACTAAAGCTAACAACAGAGAAGTCTAAAGACCAGATAAAAATTTCAAAAATTTTTTTGAGTTTTATTNGTTTTTCTTCATTACTTAAAATTTTAACTAAATTTTCTTACTCATTTCTAAAATCAAATTTTACTTCCCTATAACTTCATATACATAATCAATTTTTTTTTTTAAAATCAAATTCACTTGTAGTACATTTGAGAACAAATAAAATTCCAGTTTTGAAAATGGTTTTCATCCTCGCAAACTTAAATTTTTAACAGATCAAACAATTTAACATCAGATATATAAAAACAAGAATGAAAATTTTAAAATAACTCGCTAATACGAATTTTAACATTCTAACTATACAAGCATAAAACTAAAGACAGGAGTAAAAATTAATTTTTGATCAAAATTTCTAACATTTTATTTTAGTTTAACTTCTGGAGATTCAATAGACTTCTAAACAGTAGGTATAAATACAAACAACACACTAACATGATAAAAGAAAAATATAGGGCAACAGTTTCTGAAGTTCAAGTTTAAGATATAAGCTAGCTAGACTTTCCACTTTATAACAAATATGAAATTAAATTAAACTCTAAGTTAAGTATATCACAATACTAAACACAAAACAACAACCACTACCCTAAAATTAAAAAACGAAATACTATCTAACACAACAATCGCAACAACAAGAANTTTCTAATATTTTCATTTCAATTCAATATGTAGAGATTCAATAGACTTCTAAACAGTGGGTATAAACATAAATGAAAACTAACACACTAAATTGACTTCACAATCTCAGCATAAAAACAAACTCACAAACATGATAAAAGAAACTTACAGGGTAGCAGTTTCTGAAATTTAATATTTAAGACCTAAGTTAGCAAGATTTTCAACTTTACAAAAGACATATAATTAAGTTAATTTCTAAACTAACTAAATCACAAAACTCACAATAGTTATTACCCTAGATTTTTAAAGCAAACCACTAACTAACACAAACATTACAATAAAATTAAAAATAAAGTCTCACACAACACAATATCTAAACAAGTACACAAACATACATGTCTCAAGTCCAAAACATGAAAACACATCACATCACAATTCTCACTTAAACATAAAATTCCAAACCACATCACATAGTTCAAATCAACACACAAAATGTAGCAAGCCCAATAAAAGTCCAAACCACATCACATAGTTCAAACCAACACACAGATGCAAATGTAGCAAGCCCACACCACATAGTTCATATCATATTACAATCATAAAATAAATCTCTCAGTTCTACTCTTCATCCTTTGATCACCGCTATCCCAAACTTCTGCAGACTCATAATCAGGGTATCTAGGATATGGAGGAAATTGTACTCCTTGGTTACCCCTAACAAGGCTCTCCAAAGATGAGTGAAATTTCTCTTCATAATTACTTTTTCTCCCATTATACTTATCAGTTTGCTCTGCAAAACGCTTTAAATTATGTACCCTATCAGCAGTAAAGTTAATATTATCCATCATCCTCTGCAATAAGTGATCTTGGGTCTCAGTAGAATCACTTCTAGATGTAGAAACACATGCGGTAGATGGTCTAGATGTAGAAGCAGCAGACATCTCCATTCCATAACTCCTAGAAAATCCTCGTCTCCAACCAAAAATAGAATGCTCAGAATAAGTCTTCACATTCACTTTAGTGATGGGATTTAGAGGTAACAACACTTCTTCATAACTATCATATTAACTCCAGCCTGCTCACACAAAGAAAAGATCAAGGAAGCAAATCCCAAACCTGCAGTAGTAACGGCAGTGGAAAAACTGATGATAATCTGACAAATCAATGCTTTTTTGTTGATGAGCTTTCCTTCCTGGATATAATAATTTAACATCAGTCTCTCTCTGGTCACTTCACTAAGATGATTTGTTGGTAGTAGACGAGCAGAAATAAAATAATGCCAGGCCTTTGAAGGTGCACATAACTTTGAAGTTGAAAAGTTGACTCTCCTCTCATTAGTGATCTTCCAAAGTCCTCTCCCAACAGTCAAGTAAGAAATAATCTCGTCTAACTCCACTTCAGTTGGACTATAATTTACATAAAAATATAATGTATCAGGTGGCAGATAATAAAACAAGTTGATTACCTCTAGTGAAAAAGGTATCAACTTTCCTCGAACCATGACTCTATTATCTTCAGCCTCCGGGAGGTTTGCATAGAACTCCCTAACAAGAGAAATAACCGCCACAACAAAGAAACAACAGAAGCATTTGAAGGAACAAATTCCTATCTTTCATTAGTCTCTCCAGGAATATAGAGTTGATAAAACGGACGTGGTGACGAGCTCCGATATTATCTTCTTCAATCCACTTCTGCTTTATGAACATCACCTTATCTGCTTCCTTTATATAACTTGTGTGGCTAAATTGCATCTTCAATTGCCATTCAATGTGCTCTAGATGTGCATGCAACTCAGATACTTTGTTCTCCAGTAAAGCCATAGTTCAATTTTGTTGATCTTCTTTGATATCCCTTCAATACTAACGGCTAAGAAACCGTTATACATTTCTTGTACAATTTGACTAATGAACCTTTTCCTCATGGTTTCTTCCTTCTTTTTCAAATCCTTCTCCCATGAAGACATTTTCTCTATATCTCACGTTCTCTTAGACTTTCAGGGCTAGAAATGATTTGGGGTGAAATTCCTTCACAAACCCTTCTATTTATATGCCTAAATTCTTCCAATAACTCCTAGACATGTTTAGAAACTACCTTGGCATGTTTTTTATAAATGAATTGGTGGTTAAACCTTCTAGAATATTAATTTTGCATATGTGTTTAAACTGCCGCGCTTAAGCGCCGGTGCACATTTTTGCACTAGTCAACTTAACATCCAATTTCTTATTCTAACATGTCTTAGTCACTAAATAAAGTCTTAAAATTTTTACTAACACGTAATATTTTCAAAAATACTACCCCAATTTTCTTAGTCACACAAAAAATAACAATCAAAATAAAAACACTCTGATAACTATGGGTTGCCTCCCATAAAGCCCTTGGTTTTACGTCGTCCGCCCGACCTAACCAGTGTTTATTTTGGTTGACCCAACATCATTCCATCATTAAGTTTATGCCGATACCCTATAAAATAGGGTGTTTTAGTCTATGTCCATTAACTTTAAATATTTTCTCAGACTTAGGATCTTTAATATCCACAACTGTATAAGGATAAACTTTTATCACAACAAATGGGCCAATAATCTTAACCTTGCACTATATAGCAGAACTTGTTGCCCTGGCTGAAACTTTTTAGTAAGAGTCCTTCAATCTTGCCACATCTTCATCTTTTCTTTATAAATTTTGGCACTCCCATAAGATTCATTCTTTATCTCTTCAAGCTCATTTAATTGCAATAACATTTTCTCACTAGCATCTTTCAAATTATAATTAAACTCTTAATTGCCCAATATTCTTTATGATCAAGTTCAACTAATAAGTGAAAAACTTTCCCAAGTATTAGCCTATATGGGGACATTCTTATAGGAGTTCGACATGCAGTCCTATAAGCCCACAAAGCATAGTCAAGTTTGAGTGACCAATCCATTGTTGTTGGATTCACAAATTTTTCCATATTTCTTTTAATTTCACGATTAGATAATTCAGCTAAACCACTTATCTGAGGATGATAAGTAGTAGCAATCCTATGATTTATATGATATTTCTTTATTAACTTCTCCATTATGGCATTTCCAAAATGACTTCCCTCATCAGTAATGATAACTCTCAGCATCCTAAATCTATAAAATATGTCCATTTTCAAAAATTTTGCAACACTTTGAACATCCCATCGAGGTAAAGCATCAGCTTCTATCCACTTGGATACATAGTTTACTGCTAACAAAATATTTAAATTTTTGAAAGATGGTATAAACGGTCCCATGAAATCTAATCTCCAAACATCATATATTTCAACTTCTAGAATATAATTGAGGGGCATCTTATTTCTTATAAAAATATTGCCTACTCATTGACATCTATTACAAGTTTTGATATAAGCACTAACATCTCTAAAAATTGTAGGCCAATAGAATCCAGATTGTAAAATTTTGTATGTTGTTTTATCAACACCAAAATATCCCCCAAAATTAGAATTATGACATTTTTAGAAAATTTCATAAGTTTCTTCTAATGGTACAGATCTTCAAATAATTAGATCCTTTCCTTATTTATATAAAAATGGGTCATCCAAAAAATAAGTCTTAGCTTCAGAAATAAATTTCCTCTTTTGTTGGTATGTCATTCCATAGGGTATAATATCTCTAACAATAAAGTTTTCAATGTCAGCATACCATGGAACACACCACTCATTAATAGTGAACAATTGTTTGTCTAGAAAATGTTCATTAATTTCTTTTTAAAAACAAAGTGATTTTTCTAACTCAAGCCTGGAAAAATGATCAACAATTTGATTTTCAGTCCCCTTTCGAACTATTATTTCAAAAAGCAAATTCCTACAAAAGAAGAATTCATCTTATGTCTAGGTTTAAGCATCCTTCTTTTTCATTAAGTACTTAATAACAGAATGATCTGTATGCACTACACAATGAGTTCCAATTAATAAAGATTTAAATTTATCAAAAGCATATACTATTGTTAATAACTACACAATTGAGTTCCAATTCAGTTGTGTAAAATTGATTTGAGTTTCATTAAGAGTCTTACTAGCATAGTAAATTACTTTGAAAATTTTATCATATCTTTGTCCTAAAATAACTCTTATAGCATAATCACTAACATCATACATCAATTCAAAAGATTTTCCCGAATTTGGTGAAACTATAATTGGTGCAGTGATTAATTTTTCTTTTAATAAATTAAAAGCTTTTGGGCATTCCTTATAAAAATTTAAAATTGCATCCTTCTCCAGTAAATGGCATAAAGGCTTAGCAATCTTTGAAAAGTCTTTAATATATCGCCTGTGAAATCCATCATGTCCTAAATAACTCCTAATTTCACTTACATTTGTTGGATAAGGTAAATTAGCGATCACTTGAATTTTAGCAGGATCTACTTCCACACCATTTTATGATATTTGATGACTTAATACAATTCCTCTTGCAACCATAAATTGATATTTTTCCCAATTAAGGACTAAATTTGTTTCTTCACAACTCTTAAGAACTTTAGATAAAAGTTCTAAACATAAGTCAAATGAAGTTCCAAATACTAAAAAATCATCCATGAATACTTCAACCACGTTTTCAGTTAAATCATAAAAAATTGCCATCATACATCTTTGAAATGTAGCAGGGGCATTACATAAACCAAGGGGCATCCTTCTAAAAGCAAAAGTACCATAAGGACTGGTAAAAGTTGTTTTCTCTTGATCCTTAGGAGATATTTGTATTTGGTGAAAACCAGTATATCCATCCAAAAAGCAAAAGTATTTATGCCCAGCTAGTCTATCCAATAATTGATCTAGAAAGGGTAATGGAAAATGATCTTTCCTAGTAGCAAGATTTAATTTTCTAAAATCAATGCATATTCGCCACCTTGTAACTTCTTTAGTGGGTATTAATTCATTATGTTCATTCACAGTTTACAGTTGTTCTTCCTTTCTTAGGAACACAGTGAATTAGACTAACCCATGCACTATCTGAAATAGGGTAGATAATTCCAGCATCCAACTACTTTAAAATTTCTTCCATAACAACTTGTTTCATAACAGGATTCAGTCTCCTTTAAGGATCAGCCCTGGGTTTGAAGTTTTCTTCCATATGAATTCTATGCATACAAATTGAAGGACTGATTCCTTTAATATCAGCAATTGTCCATCCAAAGGCTTTCTTAAAATTTTTCAAAATTTTCATCAACCTTTCTTCTTCTTTCATCGTTAATTTTGATGAAATTATTACTAGTAAAGTAGAGGAATCTCCTAAAAAGGCATATTTTAAATATTTAGGAAGTAACTTCAACTCAAGTTCTGGAGGATTTTCAATTGATGGACAAAATGATTTATCTTTGTCTTTCGTGCCCAAAATTTTAAAACTTTCTCGAACATAGTTTTAATATTCTTTAAAAAGCTCTTCACATCGAGCTAATACCTCTTCTTGCTCGTGTTCTAAATTTTTTTCTTCAGATTTTTCTACATAAGTTGTTTTGAAAAGGCATTCACTTAGATATCTTATAACATCAATCCTATAACATTCATTATCTTCACCTTTTGGAGGATATTTCATTGATCTTAAAATATTGAAAGTAGCAATTTGATCATTAACGCACATTGTTAATTCCCCTTTCTGCACAACTATCCTTTCTCTTCCTGTGGCTAGGAAAGGTCTCCCCAAAATGATAGGTATCTTATTATCTTCCTCCATATCTAGCATAATGAAATCAACAGGAAAGATAAATTGATCTACTTTCACTCGGACACCTTCTATAAGTCCTTTAGGGTATGTTATCGAATGATTTGCTATCTGCAGAGTTACAGTAGTAGGGGTTATTTCTCCTAATCACAATCTTTTGAATATTGATAATGAAATATGGTTAATGCTTGCACCTAAATCACATAAAGCTTTCTGATAAAATCTGTCTCGTATTGCACATGGAATTGTAAAGCTACCAGGATTTTTAAGCTTTTTATGAAGCTTTCTTCTGAATTATAGCACTGCACTCCTCACTAAGTGCAATAGTCTCATTATCTTCAAACTTCCTTTTTCTGAATTATAGCACTGCACTCCTCACTAAGTGCAACAATCTCATTATCTTCAAACTTCCTTTTCCTGTTGAGAATATTCTTCATAAACCTTACATAGCTTGGTATTTGTTCTATGGCTTCAACAAATGGAATGTTAATTGTAAGCTTCTTAAATATTTCGAGAAATTTTGAAAATTGCTTATCCAACTTCTGCTGATGAAGTCTCTCAGGAAATGGAGGTGATCGTTTTTCCAAATCAATTTTTAGCAGAGAAATAGCTCTTTTAGAACCTTTTAGAGCGTCCTCTTTTGATTCTTCCATTTTTTCTCTCTCTACTTCAATTTCTTTTTGAACCCAACCTTCCAACTCTCTTCCGCTTCTAAGTTAAACGTCTTTTACTTGCTCTTTATTCTGGTCTGTTGGATTTGATCCAGTATTACTAGAAAGTGTTCCTTGGGATCTATTAATTAATGCATTTGTTATTTGCCCAAGTTGATTCTCAATATTTGTAATTGTAGCTCCTTAACTTTGTAATTGATTTCTCATTTGTAACACCACTTCTTCTATAGAAAAGTTCTTCTCCTTAAATTGTGTATTTCTGTTGAAACCTAGAGGATAAGTAGATCTATAATTATTATTCCCTTGATTGTTTCAGTTTCCCAATGAGTTTTCTTTGTTGTTCTCCCATTACTGATTATTACCACCTAAATTATATTTCAGTTAAAGTTGGGATGGTTTTTCCAACCTGGGTTATAATAATTTGAATATGGGTTATTCTGTTTGTTATTTATGGAATTCAAAGTTTCTAACGGTGCTTGAGAATCTACCATTTGGCCTAATGAATTCTCTTCAATCATGGATATTGGTTAGAAAAATTCATTCCAAATTGATCTAACTTCCTTGAAATTGCAGCAACATGATTTGCTAACATAGTAAATGCATCAGTTTCATGGATATTGGATACTTTCTTAGGATTCACCCTCTCAGAAGGCTATTGAAAATTATTAGTAGCCATTTCTTTAACTAAAGCTTAGGTGTCATGAAATGGTTTTGATAATAATGAACCACCAGCAGCGACATCGATAATTGATCTAAGAGACCCAACTAATTCATTAGAAGAATTGAATTATTAACCAATCTGGTATAACATGGTGTGGACACTTTCTTAAGAGTTCTTTAAATCTTTCCCATGCTTCGTAAATAGATTCCCCTTCAAACTGATTAAAAGATATAATATCATTTCTAAGCTTTACAGTTTTTTATGGTGGAAAATATTTAGCAAGAAATTTTTTTGCTAAATCACCCCAAGTTCTGATAGATCCAGGTGCTAACAAATTCAATCACATCTTAGCTTTATGCCTCAGTGAGAAAGGAAATAACCTAAGTCTTATGACATCATTTGATACACCATCGTATTTAAATGTAACACACAATTTTAGAAAATTTTTAAGATATAAATTTGGATCTTTAGTTGGTGATCCCCCAAAGTGATTATTTGATACCATAGATAATAATAAGCTCAAATGAATTAGCCACTACAGTAGGTTTTTGAATACTACAATAAAGTTCATCTACAGTTGAGTTGACATAATCTCTTAAAGGTCTAAACTCTTGATGAATTTCATCATTTTGATCATTCTGGTTTGCCATTTATATAATTTGTTTGGATTTTTTCAAAAGATTTTTAATTTTTTGGATTTTTTTTGGATTTTTATAACAGTTCTTTCTAATTTAGAATTGTATGGCACTAGTCCTTCAAAACCTGAACTATGCATATACTAATTAAAATAAAATAAAACTAAACACACACAAAATAAAATACAATAACTTAAAGTTTAAATAAGAATTTCTAAAAATATAAATTTGCTTTTAAATCAAATAGATTATTTACAATTTTTTCTTCACTTCCCCGACAACGGTGCAAAAAACGTGTTCCCGATAACTGCTTATATGCAACAGTATAACAATAATTTTGATTATATTTTTCACTTATATTTCTTTATTTCACAACAAAACAAAAAATTTGATCCTGAAGAAAAATAAGAATTTAACTTTTAATTTATATATATTGGGATACTGTGCAAGTATACCTATCATTATCAAGTAATATAGGACTTTTTGATTATCACCTGAATATCGAACCCACAAGGAATATATGCAATATGCACTTCTTAGAAAACTTTTTATTTTTAAGAAGATAGATATTTAAACTAAAAATGTTTTTACAATAAATAAATTTTAAATATTTTTTGTAATTTTAATATTTTGATAAAAAAAATAAACTTAAAAAGATAACTTGAGTTTTTGTAGAAGAAAAACACTAAATATCAAAATATGTTTCTCATTATCATGAATCAGTAATACGTATAGGAATTCTATTATGGAAGTAGCATATTGTGTTGTTCCAAATAGGAGCAATAATATTCTTTACCATAATTAGAGATGTTATAAAGAACATTGGCTAATTTAAAGTTTGAATAGTTCTGAAGACCGGCTAGGAAGGGAAGATACTAGCTCTCACTCTAGAGTTCCCTTAATTCCCTCCACCTTGGGGCTAACATCTCATATCAGAACCTAAAACAATAAACTCAGTTGGGGGCTTTAACCTGTCACTTTAAACTCCTCTAACCCTACACCATTGAATAAGTATTTTCCTATTTATTTGCACTCAATTATATGAATACATTCTCATTCATACAACCTCATGTGATTCTTTCCAATTATTGACTGAGACAATACCAGTCCAGTACATTCTCATTCATACAACCTCATGTGATTCTTTCCAATTGTTGACTGAGACAATACTAGCCAGATTCTTACATGTTCTCACAAAAATTCTGATTCTTTCTAATTGTTGACTGAGACAATACCAGCCCAGTTCTCATTCATACAACCTCATGTGATTCTTTCCAATTGTTGACTGAGACAATACCAGCCCGACTCTTACATGTTCTCACAACAAATTTTAACATCTGTATTGGCCAAATAAAGAAGTAAATGAAATACTTGGATTTAATTCATCCCAACTTCCTCCAACAATAAAGATCAATACACTCCACAACTTCCATCCAACACTTAATTAATTATCATTTTAAGAAGAAAGATAAAGAAAAATACTCAGAATCCATGGAGAAAACAGAACCACACTTTAGTTTAAAAGTAGAAATCATTGTTAAACTAACAAAAAGTCTCAATTAAAACTAAAAGTAGTTTAAAACAAAAGATAAAAACTTATTTCAAGTCCTCCACCAAACTCTTGAAGTTTCTTTGAATCTCTTCTCTTTTACAACACTCTCAATATAAAACTTAAATAATTTAAAAAAAGTGTAATGTGGTGGCTGAAAATCTCTCCAACTAGCTCCCCAGTACTTTCAAGACCTCCTTCAAAGCCCCAATCTTTCTTCTTTTGTAATTTTCCAAAAGCTGCCTTGTTATCTCTTCAAAATGTGTCTTGATTCGATGTATTTCCCCAAGAGATGCATCCTTTCGCAATAATTATCATCCATGGTGGTTGTAACCACCTATTAAGCCAATAGGTGCCTCAAAAACCTCTTCAAAATTCATAAAAACTAAATTTACTCGTTCAATAACTGCCATAGGAGCTTAAGCGCGGGGTCTCTGGCACTTAGGCGCAGCCTTCTCTGTTTACCCGACGCTTAAGCACCGGTTCTGGAGCTTAGATGCTAAAACACTTTTGCACATTTTTCACCTATTTTCTCCAAATTTGATCCTTTTTCACTCCTTTAAGAATTTTTCACCTTTTTTACTTGTACCTAAAAGAAAAACACTAAATTACCTTCCATTAAAGCACAATATCTCAAAAGTAGATATAAAAATGTGTTTAAAAATTCTATATATTTTAGGCATATCACTACACCAGCGCTGTAGTTGTTGTACTAGTGGTGAAGAAATTCTATGCCAAATTACATGAAATTACCCAAGGAGTTGTCTACGTACGAGGTAAGGTTGTACCATTTACTCTAGAGCAAATTAATGAGTTATATATGATAGAAAACGTTCCCATCTATCATTATACAAGTTTTATCCCATCGAGAGATTTAATGTAAGATGTCTATAATTTTCTGACGGATGAAAGTGATATTTGGGAAATGATAGATGAAGGATATGTTAGTTTCTCTACTTCATTGCTTAATCCAATATCAAAACAGTGGCATTTTTTCATTTTTGCAAAATTACTCCCTACCATGAAGATTAGTAGAGTCAGCAAAGAAAGTGATATTTTAAATTATTGCATTCAAATGGAAAAGCCCATTGATTTAGGATCTATCATTTTTAAATTTGTTATGGGTATTATTATGAATGGGCCAATATATGGACTTGGGCATTCTTCCACAATTTTCCTACTTTGTAGTCAATCTCAAGTTCCATTTGAAAGTTGGGAAAAAGTTTTATTACCTTGGGAGCCCATGATTCCTATTGATGATAATTATGTTGAGAATGGAAATGAAGCATTAAATAGTATCTTGGATCATTCATCACATGCTTTAACTCCATTAATGCCACAAATAGTTGGAAGTTCACTATCTTTGGAAAAGAAAATGAAGAACATTGAAAGAGAGCTTCAGAGTATAACAAATGCAATAGAAAATCTTACATACCTTTTTGATCACCTAGATTAGAGGATGAAAGAGAATTTTGATCATACTGGAACAATTGAAGCAGGATTGGTTCAGATGTTCAAGGAAAAAGGATGGATCGAAGAAAATTTTACTGATCAATTCTTGTACCAACCCTTCTAAAATCTTTACGTTCATTACCAGTCTATGAGAGATATTAGAGGAGGAGAAAGCACTAAAGAAGAGGTAGAATAATTGAAGAATTTGGACTCTCTATCAGTTTAAAGTACTTATGTATTTAATGTTATTGTGTGGATTTGATTTAGTTTGCTTTACTTTAGAATTCTGAACTTTGATTGTGTGCATAGTTTTGTGTCAGCGTTTAGTGTTGTGCCTTGATTTTGATGTTGAATTATAATTTAGTTTGCTTTATATATTTGAAAGTGTGATTAGAAAATTGTATTTGTAAAAGTGTATTTTCATATATAAAAGTTAGTTTCGTGTTGTTTGTGAAAATGTTTGTTTGTGATTTATTTTTGGATAAAAATTAATGTTAAAAAATAGTAAAAGACTTTGGAGTAAATTGAAAGAAAATTGAAAATTGCAAAAATCATAAAATAGAATTATTTAGCGTTGAGCGCTAACAGCGCCCCCGACTCGAGAACACCTTAAACCTCTTAAAATTCACAATTTACACCATAAAATTCCATTTTTACCCTTTAAGTCACATTCAACCTCCGGTTTTTGCACCTAGAGTTTGATTTTGCTTGGATTTGATGTAATTTTAAGGCAAAGGAAGTTCGGATTTCATCTTCTCTAGGTAAGAGCTACACTTTGAATTAGAAATTTTTTATATTCACCAAGGATTTATCTCACATTGCAGAGATCAAAAAATTTTGGAATTTCGTAAGATATTTTAAGAAAATACTTTGGTGAAGAAATCATACTTAGTAGATTTAAGTTTTAAGCGTTTTACGTTGTGATTTTGGGAATTTCAGGAATTTATTCAAATTTTTCTTAGATTTACCATGGCACCTAGAATGAGCAAAGGAAAGAGAAAAGTGGAGTATGATGAACAAAAAACATTGTCAGCTTCAAAGCTAGTGCTCATTTCTATATTCTACTTGAGAATAAAAAAGTGATTTGGGATCGTGAATTTAAAATTTGGGTGGAGAAGTCAAGCGATTAATCAATGCTTGACAGTGGAAAATTTTTTTAATTTTACTTTCGATGTGATTATTGCTGTAGTGATGGAATTCTATGCCAACTATAAAGAGACTTCTGAAAACTTTGCTTTTCTTCGTGGGAAAATGGTGGAGTTTATTCCAAGTAAAATTAATGAATTTTATCAGTTAGAAGATGTGTACAGTTGCCATTATAAATCGTTTTCTGCTACGAATGAGGCCTTGGATGAGATTATTTTTTTTCTTACTGACGGAAGAGGAACCTGGAAAGTGAAAAATGGTGTTAAGGTAAACTTTCCTCTTTCTATGTTAAATGTAGTATCTAAGGCCAAACACTACTTTATTTCTGGAAGAATGATACTGACAAATCATCATAGTGAGGTTACAAAGGATAGATCCATCCTAAACTTCTGTATCCAGCAGGTGATGAGGATAAATGTAGGTTCTATTATTTATATGAACACTAGATTTCTTGCTTTGGGAGAGACTTCTGGTGGTTTAGCACATCCGACCCTGATCTTCACACTCTGTGAACAGACCGGAGTTAATTTTATACCTTAGGAAGAGAGGATTGAGCCTCTAAAACCTATTAGGCCTGTCAATATAAAGACAGATGAATCTCATGTTGGATGGAGGTCTGGAAGTAAAACCAGAAATATTTCGTCTACTTCAATGACCACTACTTCTAGTGACCCTACTCTTCAAGAACTATTGAACCAGATGATGATCCAACAGGGAGATATCTTGAGAATGGATTATAAAATGGAAAACATGGAGGCCATAAATGCTCACACTAATGATTTGATAAGACAAAAATTCGAATATAATGATGCTTATGATGATGCGATGGTCAGCTATATGAAGGGTGATCAATCAGTTTAGTTTCCTACTCACCCTGTCTTTACTCTATATCAACAACAGAATTTGAAGGTAGAAGAAGAAGATGATGATGATTGGTGATATGCTAGTTTGATCTTTCTTTTTATTTATGTTTGATTGTACATTGTTATCTTGTTGTTTGTTTTTGTTATATTGTTGAGACTATTTGTTGTTAGATAGTGAGTATCTATTTTAATTTAGATATTAAGTTGTGAACTGTAGAATTATAAAATGATTTTTTATTTGAAATTCAGTTTAGTTCTATTTGAAATTCAGTTTAGTTCTGTTGTTAGTAGTTAGTATTTTATTAAATGTATTGTAATTAACTCTTTCTTAGCAGATTTTATATGTATTATGTGCTATTTAATGTTTTAAGTCTTGTAGCTTTTCATATTAGCACCTGTAATATTTTAGAATTAAGTTTCAAAATCAAAACCTTCAATAGGTAAGTCTTTTCTTTATGTATTTAATGTTTTCTTTTACCATTTATTTTCCAGTTCTTCATGCTAAATCTTTTAAAAATTTAAGTTCAGAGGGGAAAGAAAATTTTATTTTTAAAGAAAGAAACTAAACTTTATTTGTCCTCCCTTAGGTATATTTTCAAAATTTTTAAATTTAACATGACCTTTGGTATGAGGGGATAACATTAGATATATATATTTATTTTTCTAAATATATAGTAAACTTAAGTAAAAATTTTCAATAATAAAGGTTAATTTTAGAGAGTAAGATATTTGGTATAAGAGAACAAGACTATGTTTTTCTATTTTAAGTAAAGAAATTTGTATTTTCGATGCATTAAAAATCTTAAAGATTCATATAACAAGAAAAGAATTAAACTTTATGAAATCTTTAAGCTAATATAAAATTGTTAAGTGAAGAAATGTGAAAAGTTTTAGACTTTCAGAAGAGGATAGTGAAGTTAAAAATCTTTAAAGGCTATCCAAATATAGTAATCCTCACATAAAAAAAAGAGGAAAAAAAAGAAAAGGAAAGAAAAGAAACAGGATTGAAAAGGATCCTGAAAAGAAAATAAAAGTAAAAGATAATATGGGGAGAAGCTTGAGGAAATGCTTAATTAAAAATTGGCTTCACTTGAATCTACTTGAAGAAGACTTAACTACATTTTCTAAACTTATATTTGATTATTAACTTATTTAATAGTAAATTTTCAAGAAGTTCTTTTTCATATGAATGCTCTAAGCGCCTTTAATATGACAATTTCAAAATTTTCATGAAAAGAATAGAGAATCAGAAATCTTAGACTTGATTGCTGAATATTGTTATACCTTTGGCATTAACTGGAGTTATTTTGATTTTTTCTTAAGTTGTGCTATTGTATTTAGTGGACTAAAATATGGAAATCTAAAAGTTAATGTTTTTAACATAAGTCATATTTTTAATGGTATAAGGAGTTACTTGAGGACAAGTAACATGTAAGTTTGGGGGATTTTGATACACAAAAAATATATTCATTTTAGACCCATATTGTATACTCATTTTTGGTGATATTTCACTTTAATGGAAGGTATTTTTAATGTTTTCTTGTAGGTTGTTGAATTTTAGGACATTGAGCAAAAAAGAAAGCAAAAAGGATGAATTTTGGAGTAAAAATGGAGAAGTTAAAAATTTATTCAGCACCGACAGTGCCATTTGACAGGGAAGAGGGAATTAAATTACAGACCACTGGGCCCGACGACGCCAGTGTTGGCTCAGACCCCGTTTCTAGAAGATTCGACAAATTTGGATGCTTTTTGAAAAGTTTTTGATGCACCTATTGGAGAACCGACTCTAGGCTTCATTTGGGGCTAAAATAGATAAAAAAATGCACTCCTTTTCGCCATTCCTCACCACCGTTCATTCTCTTACATACCATACACTTTTTGATCCTCATTCCACCACGATTTTGGAGTCTACCATATTTTATACTCATTCATACACATGTTGAAATGAATAGATAATATGGATTTGCCAATGTTAAAATAAAAAATAAATTATGATGATTTTTCAACTCCAAACTTAATTTACTTTTCAACCTGGTCAATTGAATTGTTAAACTTTTTTGTGAAACATATGATCCAGTAAATGGAGTATGAGTTCTTCAACAGAGTGAGGATCGTATTTGATTCTATGAAGGAGAATTTCATTCATGGAATTAAGTGCAAATAAATAGGAAAATATATATTATTGAGTGTAGAATTAGAGATTTTAGGGTGACAAACTAAAATCCCCAATTTGGTTAATATACTTTGTTGGGTGTAGAATTGGATATTTCTAGGGTGACAGACTAAAAATCCCCAATTCGATATTAGTGTTTAAAACTAAAGCGAGAGTTAGCCTTCAGGTGAAGGGAAGTGGGAGCTCTGGAGTGGGAGCCAGTATCTTCCTAGCCTAGCCACAGATTTACGGACTAAACCTGGGATTAGCCAATGATTTTCTATAACACTTTATCAGGGTAGAGAATTAAAACTACTCCTATTTGGCACAATACATATTAAAATCATTTATCTCATCTCATTTTACCCAAAATATCATTGTAGTGGGAAAGATGCTTTTTCACATAAGAAATCTTCATCACGTAATTGTAGTTTAAAAATTTAGTAGTTACTGTTTAAACTTGGCATTTCTGTTTTTCTAGAAGTTAAATAATTTAATTTTGTTAGCATTTTACACATTTTAAATTAGTGACAGTAATTTTGTTTGATTTATGTGAATTTCCTTATTAATTTATCATTTCAAATTTAAACCTTCCTCATGGGATCGTTATTTGGGGCTTAAATAGAAAGTCCTTTATTACTTGATAACGATATGTATACTTGCACAAAATCCCAACATTAATTGCTTAAATTTCTTATTTATAAAAGATTGAATCAAGCTTTTGGCACCGTTGCAAAGCGGGGTCAACTTTATAAATGTTACACAACTATATTACATTTGACTTGGGATAAATACTTTAAGCACTTTAAAATCTTTCAGATATTTTGAAGGATAAGTTGAACTTGACATACTTTGTTCTAGAATCATCCACTAAGAACTTCAGAGGCTCAATAAAGTCATACTTTGGGGTTGGATAGCTATACCTTCATGTACTCCTGTAATTTGCATCCTTTGCAAAATTATATACATACCTTTCAGGTGGAGGAAAGAGAAGAACTGACAGGTACACTTTTAAATTATTACATTTACCTTTCTGTAGTTTTTGCTTCAAACATGCATGTTAAACAATGATGTCACCGTACATGAAAACCAAAACTGCTAGGATAGCCACAAAATCAAAATAAAAATTTAATAATCAAACAAGATAAAATTCGCTTCCATAATATTTAAATAATAAAACAACTTAAAATTTAGTCTTAAACATCACAAAACAAAAAACTACAACTAAATTAAGATGTCTCTATCGGGGATCGGGAATTCCTCGGAGGAGGTAACCTATGATTGCTAATGAGACTTCCCATGGTCTAATTGAAAGTATGGAACTCATTAGGTTGAGTTTAGTAAATTCATTTGGACTAAGTGAATGTAAAAGAAAATAGTAGTACTGGAATGAGGGAACCGTAGGATCCTAACTGGTATTGCTCTAATTAACTTTAATATGTCCGATAATATTTAAATAATCATAACCTTAGGGACATTTGATTTGACATCATGACTTGACACATTAGAAAACCACGAAAAGGAGCTTGGAGCTAGCATTGTGGGAACCACGATTATCTTCAACAACAAAACATGTATACAAAAGCTAAACCATCCTTTCTTTAGAATTAAATAACAACCCATAGGATTTTGAGGTTGTCCGCCTAGTGTGACATACATCCTCAACCATATCTTTAAGCTTTGTATAGCTCTCCTACACAATATAAGCCCTAACTTGTTTTAGGGTTCCGAGGTTGTCGTTCATCACAACCTAAATCCTCACATATTCCAAGCTATCTGCGTTATTGTTTTAGATGAATATAAGCCCTAATTAATAAAAATTTACTGGATGAAACATTTAAATAATTTCTCTCCAAAACTAAAGCCAAACTATAGAATAGCTTCAAAAGTCATTGAGGTTCTCATCAGGATCTATGACATCCCCTAGTCTCTCTTCCTTTGGATTCCATAACATGTTCTAAATTTGAGTCATTCACCATTTACACCTCTTTGTCAGATCTCGTTGAGAAGTACTTTTCTTTGAAATTCCTTGAAGATAATATCCCCTGATTTTTATCGAGAGTTCGCTTAAGTAACTTTGATTATTTAAGATGTAGTTAACTATAGGGGGTTGCCCTTATAGGAAGCTTTTCTGAACCCAGCTTAATATAAACCCCATTTAATTTTGCATATTAAATAGGAGAACTTATTGGCTTACAAATAAAATTGGTTTCACAAACTAAACAGTTCATGTCCCTTGTGGACTAAATTACCTTTCCTCTGTTGGCATGGTTCGCCTCTTTCTTTCTTGGGAAAGTGCGGTCAACTCCTTTGACTTTGGGACTGTCTGTTCAATCACCTTTGAGCAGAGAGGTTCAGGAGTTCATTAGGATTTATTTTTCTTAATCTTTGTGTGGGGTTGGACCGCTAATAGGTGTGTTGGTGTACTAGTTCCGCTCGAGCTATTTGCAAAGTCAGTCCCGCACTGGGTCCTGAACTTTGCTTTTTCCTTTCAAGTTTGGTTTGTTATTTTGCAAATTAGATCAAATTGTATCATGCTGCGCTTGCTCCTTAAAGTTTCTTATATTAATTAAATCTTTTCACTTGCAAACTATTTTTACTAAATTTTTAAATATTCATAAATTAAAAAACTTACCTAGTCTACAGATTGACCTCTGTTGATTTTAGTGCTCGCATAAGAATTGCGACGTATTTGTGAAATATATAACTCTAGGGCTTTCTTTTAAGGTTTCTGAAGTGGCGTTCCAAATGCTCACTTTCTCGTGTGACTTGCCAATGACTTGCCAATGATCCATGATACCCGCAACATTGCCCCCACCATCAAGTTTGGAGTTGGGTTTGGAGAACTTGAGGCCATCCTCAAGAAAGCTCCCTTTGTCAAAATGAAAGTTACTACCTGATATGCCTAAAAATGTACTTTTTTCATGCTTCATTTTATAATGATATTACATTTTAAAGGTATATTTTCTTGTGTTTTTGGCTGTAGGTACATCAAATTGAAGAATTTGGAGTGATTGGAGAAAAAGGACTAAAAATGGACCAAAACAAAGTACATCGGACCAAATCGGGTCAAACTGGGGCACACTAGAGCTAAGGGGACCTAAACCAGACACTTAATTACCTATGACTGATGATTAAGAGCCAAAAATGGCACTTAAGCACCACCAAACAGAGAGGCAGGCGCTTAAGTGCCTAAAAACGACGCCTAGGCTCCGGTGACGATTTTCAACATATCTTCTAGAATATACGTCGGATTTGGATGATTTTTGAAGCGGTGCTTCGTGCATCTCTTAGGGAATTCATTGAAAATAAGAAAAAAGATTTTCTATCAGAATTTGGGGTGGTTATATGGAGTTTTGAGGAGTCACTTCAGGCAGCTGGTTGAAGATTCATTGAATCTGGACAGTTTTGAAGAGACACTTAAGCATCTTGTCGGCACTATTTTTGGTGTGGGGTTTGCCCGTAAGAAGCTGTCGGTCATCGAAATTGAAATCTCATTGCCCGCTTCGGAAGGACGTTAAAAAAAATTTTAGTTTTGAAAAAGAT